>NHNV01000052.1:0-195082 GCA_002785995.1 Mycosphaerelloides madeirae | reverse complement strand
GTGAGCGCACTTGCAGAAGACGATTGCCATGGCGATGTTACAGCCTTAAATGGTTCAGCAACTGAGTTGTTGTCTGCTCAGCAGAGGGACGCCTTTGCACTTGAGCGACTCAATAAGGGTGTTCGGACAGTGGTTACTCGATCTGGCAAGGCCGATTGGCACCTCGACAGCAATGGACTCTTGCGCCATGGCGAGCGACTCTACGCTCCAGCTGAACAATCAATCCGTCAAGAAATATTACGGCGCTATCATGACGAGGCAGGCCATTTCGGTCTTACGCGCTCACATGAGATGTTGTCAAGGCGATGGCATTGGCCAGGCGCTATCGACGACATGAGGGAATACATTCAGACCTGTGCTGTCTGTCAGCGACAAAAAGCTCCGAAACAGCTACCTTTCGGCGAGTTATCCTCATTGCCTATTCCATTAAGACCGTTCGAACAGTTAACGCTCGATTTCATCACAGGGCTTCCGCCGAGTCGGCCTTATGGCAGTAAGGACATCTTCAATGCGATATTGGTCGTCGTAGACAGGTTTACCAAGTCTGCGCGATATATCCCAGCACGCAAAGACTGGACGGCTATAGACCTTTCGAACGCACTTGTCAAGCAGGTCTTCAACACGCACTGGGGCTACCCAAAAGGACTGGTCTCCGATCGAGGATCCTTGTTCACCTCAAACTACTGGCGAGAGCTTATGTTCCAACTTACTATCAAACGGCGGCTTTCTACAGCCTTCCATCCGCAAACCGATGGTCAGACGGAGCGCCAGAATGCGACTCTACAACAATATCTCCGCTCATACTGCAACGAAGAACCTGACAACTGGGCCAACCTGCTCACAGATGCTGAATTCGCGTACAACAACACACGACACGCCAGTTCCCATGAGTCACCATATTTTGCAACAATCGGCCAACATCCATACATGCCAGGTGATCCGGTCGAGGCCGACCGCCAAAAAGAAGAAAGCGAGGTTCCTGCAGCAATTGACAAGGCTAAGCAGATGAAGGACATTCACGTAAGGATGACTGAACGGCTAATGAAAGCACAACAGTATCAGCAGAAGCACTACAACGAGCGCCACAGACCGATAACCTTCCGGATCGGCGATCTCGTCATGCTGAACACCGCCAACTTACGGATTCGCAAACATCCTTCGCCTGACGGCCGATCAAGACCAAAATTAGCTCCTCGTTACATTGGACCATTTCGAATTCGAGACGCGCGTGGCTCACAGGCCTATCGACTATAGCTTCCCCCACATCTCCAGAACATTCACAATACTTTCCACGTCTCACGGTTGAAGCCATTTCATCCTCGCGACGGCGAAGATGTACTACAGGAATCGATCGAGCTTCTTGATGGTGAAGAGATATAGGAAGTCGACAAGATATTGGCTGAACGTCTAACTAAGAGAGGCAAGAATAAGGGCCAAAAGCAGTACTTGTTGAAATGGAAGGGATACACCGACGAGTGGAATAGCTGGGAGCCGCAAACCAGTTTCGAAGAAGGTATGAAAGACCTCATTGACGAATTCAATAGAGGCAAGGGTCAGAAGAAAGTCCGCCAGAGACAATAAGGCCTGGCCGTGGTGCATACCTTTCCTTGAACTCGTACGGAGCAAGGTTTTAATGGTGCAGCGGAAGGCAGGAACACATGGAACTTTGCACGCAGAGGAATAAACCTCTAGCAAGTGCTTTTGTACAAGCAGTTGGAACGGACGGCTGCGAGGTCGCATCCTCGAAGAAGAGGGCGAGTGTCAGGATGCTGGTTTAGGCAGCAAGATCTGCAGATGTTGGGTCGGGAGAGTTTATGTCTTGATACCCAAGCTTGGCATTGGGCATGAGATATATACTCCTTCCAGTCCTTTATCTTCAAGAAGGACTATCGAATACTACACCGTTTACTCTCACCCTAAGATCTATCTACTTGTCTGTATCACTCTTCTCATATATACTATAATAGGCGACCTATTATACCTATTAAGTCCTTAGCTTAATAGACCCTAATAATCTCTAGATCCTTATAAAGCTTCCTCTAGTACTTATATATCCTTCTAAGCTTTACTTTTAAGGCTAGTATCCTCTTAATAAACTTGTTTCCCTATTTTACCCTAATAGAAGGTATATTCCTTACTCTATCGATTATATCTACTATTGCTTTTATAATACTAATAGTTAGTAATAGCCCTTATAAATCAAGCTTAAGTATATCCTTTATAAGTATATCCTCTTTAACCTTACTAAGTCTCTTATTAGTTAGTATATAATTCTCTTAGGAAGTCGCTCCTTAGATTCTATAAGTTAGGGTTGTTTTAGAGACGTTATAGGCTATAGTAGCTTCTCTAATAGAAGCGTATTAGCTAGACTAGAGAGCTAATACTACTAGTAATATACTACCTTCGTTTAGGCTAATTTAGACGCGACTTAGTTAAGATATAATATATTAAAGATAGTAGGTAAAGATTTAGAAGATTCCTAACCTATACCCTAGTTCGGCCTACGCTCGGGTCCCTCGCGTTAATCTACGAAGAAGTCGGCTTTTAAGAAGCTTAAAGGTACGTATAGATACGTAATACTACGTTAGGTAAAGACGAGACGTAACTATAATAAGAGAGTTAAGTAAATATCCTATCTACTCTACTATATATAAGTATAGTACTACTAGAATAGTAGTATAGTAAATAACTATAAACGAATCCCTAGTATTAATTGTTATGCCCTTTCATTTTAATAGGGAGAGAAGGCTAGAAAAAATTTCGCTTATAGTAGATAATATTTAAGATTAGCCTAATACTATTAGGCCGATTAGTACGTATAATTAAACGCTAGTATTCCTTCTATATTCGTAACCTTATATAGATTAATATTATATTCGGCTATAGAGAAAGCTAAAGACTTCTACTAGTAATAATTACGCTATATACCTATACTACGTAGATATACTTTAACGTACTCTATAAGCAAGTAAGTTATATAAGTAAGTAGGTTAGAAATTCATATATTCTAGCTATAATACCTATTTTAAGAGCAATTAATTAATATATAGTTTCTTTTACTAACTATATTATAAAGTATATATCCTAGTATTATAGTTAAAGGACTAATACTTACTATATCTTAATAGGGCCCTCGTAGTAGCTAGTTTTAGCTAGCTAGTAGGATTCTTAATATAAGAATTTTCAGCTTTAATAACTAATTACTTAATAACTATACTACTCTATACTATATTTAGCCCCTCTTAAATAGTTAATAATCTACCCTTCTAGATAGTACCTTTATAACAGGCCCTTCTCTACTTTTAGTACTAATTTTCAGCTCTAAGAGAAGCGTTCTTAGCTATTAAGATTACTCTATTATAGATAGTAGTCTTAAAGCCCTTTAAAAGTCTTATAAAGTACTAATTACTTAGTAAAGTTAATTATCTTCTTCGTTTACGACGCTCCTTTTAGATAAGGGTAGCTTGCTTCTTGATTTTAGGGAATGTCTTTAGTGTTTTAGACTCCTAAGATAATTAACTACCCTTTAATAGTAAAGGTATTAATTGAATTATAGTATCTAGGTTCTAGAGGACCCTTCTAGGATTAGATAGAACTACGCTAGTAGCTATAAAGCCTACTAATATTATCTCTACTATTATAACTCGCTAGTATACTATATAGAAGGCTAGAAGGAAGTCTACCTTCGTAGTATAGTTGTTACTAAGCCTAATCTTACTCTTAATCTACTAGCTATATACCTTCTTTAATTGTATAAAGCAACTTATATCTAATAGCTAAAGGATATAAGATAAGTATATAGGTATATAAAGTATTAGGATATAATCTTCTAGGTAGAATACCCTAAATTAAGCTATCTAGTAGCTACTATATCTATCAAATATTAAGAGTCTATACTTGCCTTAATAGGCTAGTATAGTACTCTAATAGAAATACTAGATCTATTATAGGCTAAGCTTATTATTTATATACCTATTCTTAGAGACTACGATCTTTGAGGTAGGAGGTAAGCTATATTAGTACTAGATCTTCTAATAGAGCTTTATAGTAAAGATAATAAAGGGTAGGATAGACTATCCTTTAGTATTAACTCCTTAGATAATAGTAACCTACTCTCTATTTCTAGGTTATATTATCCTTAGTCTACCTCTTCTTTCTAAGCTTATAACGACTTTAGAGGTTAATATAACCCCTATTTAGAAACTAGTCTTATTAAAGTTGTAGATATCTGCCTCTATAATACTATATTTAGAGACTATATCCTATACTAATTAAAACTAAGCTCTTATAACCTTTAGATCCTTATAGAAGGCTCTCTAATAGTCGAACTTTCGATTATATATACTACTAATTTATAGATAGTACTTAATAAAGTTCCGTATCTAGTTCTTACTAACTTATTAAGGGTTCTCTAGCTATCTAGATTTAAGGATAAGATTAGCTAATTCTTAGATAATAGCCTACTAGGGAAGGAATCCTTTAGCTACTTATTATAGTATCCTTTAGAGAAGTAGTTCCTCTTTAGTAGTTATAAGCTTGCTTGATTTTAGTCGTGTTTCTAAAGGTAGAAGGATGCCTTAGTACCTTCGTTAAAGAGTCTTAAAAGGGATATTATATACTTTAAATACTATATATAGGGACTGAATTCTACCTTAGCTATAATCCTAAAGGGCTAAAGAAAGCCTGCCTTTAGTATTATAGCTAAGGCAGGATTCAGTCCCTATATATAGCATCTGAAGTATATAATATCCCTTTTGAGACTCTTTAACGAAGATACTAAGGCATCCTTCTACCCTTAGAAACACGACCAAAATCAAGCAAGCTTATAACTGCTAAAGAGGAACTGCTTCTCTAAAGGATACTACAATAAGCAGCTAAAGGATTCCTTCCCTAGTAGGCTATTATCTAAGAATTAGCCAATCTTATCCTCAAATCTAGATAGCTAGAGAACCCTTAATAAGTTAGTAAGAACTAGATACGGAACTTTATTAAGTACTATCTATAAATTAGTAGTATATATAATCGAAAGTTCGACTATTAGAGAGCCTTCTATAAGGATCTAAAGGTTATAAGAGCTTAGTTTTAATTAGTATAGGATATAGTCTCTAAATATAGTGTTATAGAGGCAGACATCTAGAACTTTAATAAGACTAGCTTCCAAATGGGGGTTATATCAACCTCCAAAGTCGTTACAAGCTTAGAAAGAAGAGGCAGACTAAGGACAATACAACCTAGAAATAGGGAGTAGGTTACTATTATCTAAGGAATCAATACTAAAGGATAGTCTGTCCCGCCCTTTATTATCTTTGCTATAAAGCTCTATTAGAAGATCTGGTACTAATGTGGCTTGCCTCCTACCTAGAAGATCGTAGTCTCTAAGAATAGGTATACAAATAATAAGCTTAGCCTATAATGGATCCAGCATTTCTATTAGAGTACTGTACTAGCCTATTAAGGCAAGTATAGACTCTTAATATTTGATAGACATAGCAGCTACTAGACAGCTTAATTCAGGGCATTCTGCCTAGAAAACCACATCCTAACACTTTATATACCTGTATACTTATCTCATATCCTTCAGCTATTAGATATAAGCTGCTTTATACTATTAAAGAAGGCTTATAGCTAGCAGATTGAGAGTAAGATCAGGCTTGGCAACAACTATACTACGAAGGCAGACTTCGTTCCAGCCTTCTATATAGCATACTAGCGAGTTATAATAGTAGAGACAATATTAGTAGGCTTTATAGCTACTAGCCTAGTTCTATTTAATCCTGAAAGGGTCCTCTAGAACCTGGATACTATGATTTAATCAACACCTTTACTATTAAAGGGCAGTTAATTATCTTAGGAGTCTAAAACACTAAAGACATTCCCTGAAATCAAGAAGCAAGCTGCCCTTATCCAAAAGGAACATCGTAAATGAAGAATATTATCAACTTCACTAAGTAATTAGCACTTTGAAAGACTTTTAAAGGGCTTTGAGACTACTGTCTATAATAGAGCAATCTTAATAGCTGAGAACGCTTCTCTTAGAGCTGAAAATCAGTACTAAACATAGAAGAGGGCCTGTTATAAAGGCACTATCTAGAAGGGTGGATTATTAACTATTTAGGAGGGGCTGGACAGAGTGTAGAGTAGTATGGTTATTAAGTAATCAGTTGTTAAAGCTGAAAATTCTCATATTGAGAATCCTACTAGCCAGCCAAAACCAGCTGCTATAAGGGCCCTACTAAGATGTAGCAAGTGTCGGGCCTTTAACCATAATGCTAGGGTATATACTTTGTAAGATAGTTAGTAAAGGAACTGTATATCAATTGTTGCTCTCAAAAATAGGTGTTACAGCCGGAAGGTGTAAATTTCCGACCCACTCGCTTGTGTGACTCACTCGCTTGTGGAGTACGTTATGTTATGTGGCCATGCTTATTCAGCGGCTGCCTGATGCCGCACTATCGCACTTAGATTTTCTTCTTCTCGCTACTCTGTAGTAGCTCAATACATTACTTTCCATGTGCTTCATCTGAATTGAATACTATGGGACGCCCGGACAGGCCAGAAAACGTGAACGACGCAATCTGTACTCAGAACACACCCGACTCTTGTGCATGTAAGTAGGGATCTCTCGTTCACTCGCAAGCATCACATGCGGAACGCAAAAAAACAGCCGAAAAATTTCGTTTCCGACCACGTCGTACAGCGACGAGTTCACAGGTCTGACATCCGCCTGCCCCAAACCTTTCTCGTCCACCGCTCGTGGCCGTTCATCTTCGGTCGAGCTGTACTCCGCCCCATTTGCAGCATGCGTTGCATCCCATTCATCGACCTTCTCCAACGGGACTTTGATCAACACATGAGCCTGAGTACCGTCCCTAAGCAAAAGTGCCTCCTGCCTAAACTTGAACTCTTTAACCTTCGGCAGTCAAATAATCCACTCAACGCAGTATAGCGCGCAATTGCCGAGAATTGAGAGTCCGACGACGATATATGTCCCGTACCAGAAACTCACATCGCCGCGATTCGTGCCTCCGTCGGGAGGGTACTACGGCATGACGATGAGGTAGATCTGCACCGCCATGTTGAAGACGAGAATGATTTGCCAGGCCTGGAAGGTAGGTGGAGGTAAACCGAGTTTGGAGCAGTGACGCCGCAGGACGTAAATGCCAATTGCCAGGATTAAATTGAAGACGAAAGAGGGATATACTTGCAGGTCTGTGATGAAGCTGAACGCGTCGCCTGCAGGTGGAGCCAGGATCATGATAACCGCCAAGAACCATTTAACGAGATACGGTCCCGCTGGCGTCCCGAAGGTTTCGTCGATGCCCAGAACGCAGGCCAGGGGAGGACACCTTGCCGTCCACACTCACGAATCAGTCGAGACTAGCCGAGCAGGACAGCGATAAGATTGCCGAAGGAGCTGAGGGTGATGAGGAAGTTGAGGCCGCGAACGGTGTTGTGATTGCCGAAGACCTGCTTAAAGAGGAGGCTTGCCGCGATTTCTTTGCCCGCTAGGATGTCTGCTTCAGGGATTGCGGCGAAGAAAGCGATGTTCGCAAGGAGGTATAAGATAGCGACGATTGTTACGGCTGGGAGGCTGTTGTTGCGGATGCTCTTCACCGGATTCTTGACTTATCGACAGAAGAGCTATTTGATAATCACAAGCGAAGATGATCTTGTACATCGCATTCGTAACACCATACCGCGTCGCCTCGCCCTCAAACGCTTTCCTGAAATTGAGAGTCGGATCCTCCACTCTCGTATGCCCCCCGGTCGGCGGGCATACGATCCCGTCACAGCGATAAAACCCAAAGAAACAAGCTTAACCGGCCCAATAGCATTACTAGCCTGATATGAAAACCTCGTATGAAACATCTCAAAAAGCACAGAAAGGTAATAGCAAGCAATAGCCGATGCCTTCGTCTCCCGATTCGTCGGAGTCTGGTCACCAATAGCAAAGAGGTATTTCGCCATGACGACCGCTTTGCCACTGCTAAAGGACAAGATAACGGATTGGATCGCGAATGTGGTTGGGAAAAAGTATTTCGGGCAAGGGAAGGCTTGTTCGAGGTAGGCGACTTCTGAGCCAGAGCGGGAGTGGCAACAAGCTGCGTATTCGAGGTAGACGGAGAGGGAGGAAAGGGAGGTGAGGAAGCCGATGAAACAGTATAGGAGGGTTAGGCCTACGGAGCCGGTGCCCCGCGAGGATTGATGATGCTAGGTAGACAGAGGCAACAGAATTACTTTCGCATAAAGGAGGCGTTTGAATCACGAGTTGAAAGGATCCCAGTCCCGACCATCTTCGACAAATTGAGGAAGATAATAGTGACAGCTCCGACATTGTGTCCAAGAGGCGAATGGCTTTCTACCGGCGCACCACTAGCTTCCTGGTATCTGATAGGAGCATCATTCCCTCCCTGCTGTCCCACATATTTGAGGTCGCCGTCTGACACTTGGATCTCTCCACTAACTGTCACCGATTCGACGGTCGAAATATTTCGGTGGGAGTCGACGTCGTGCTTGAATTTGTTTCGGAAAAGAGTTGACATGGTGTCCTTACGTCGAAACAAGCACCGTAGATGCGAATGCGATTGGTCCGTATCGTCACACTGAAACCAGTGAGATACATCATCTAATACTGTTGTGCTGAGTGGTATTGCTTGTAGTCGCTCGCCATCACACGCCATATGTGGAAGTCTTAGCATTACGACGTTGAAATGCAACAATGACCCACCTGTCCACTTCTGCCCGCGCGTGCGCCATGCAGGCAGACTTGGGCTGCTCCAGTATATGCCTGTAATTTGTGGTCAAGAGCTTGTATCAAAAGAATCCTTGGAACTGCACCGTTCATAGCAAGGGGAAGAAGATTGCTTGGCACCGATATGTGAAGAGATCTCGAACGCCGGCTAAATGCTGCTCATGTGTCGTTTACAACTTGCTCCTGCTGACAACAAAGGAGTTGTTCTCCGAGATGACCTTGACGGCATCGGTGACCATCTCGTCGATGATAGCCTTGGCGCTCTTCTTCTCGTTGACCACGGCAGAGGCCTTGCCCATGAGGAAAGGTCTTGCGTTGTCCAGGGTGTCATCGTCGACATCGTCACCCATGCGCTCAATATCGTACTCTACGGGAATATGACCCTTGGAAGTCAACTCCTTGATCTCGGCTTGTCTGTTCTCTTCCCAGTTCTGGATATATGGGTTTTGTCGTACACGCAGAGGTCGGCCGGTGAAGATGATGGTTCGGACGTTGTCGTCGAAGCCTGAGGTGCGGACGGCTTCTTGGTGGGCCTTGGGTGCGCCGGCTTCCTGAAGTGCGGATCATGGTTAGTGGTTGTTTCTTCATATCTTTTGGGGACTGAGCACAAACCTCTGACAGGACGAATCTGGTGCCAACCCACACGGCGCTAGCTCCAAGGGAGAGTGCTGCAGCCAAACTTTGTCCGTTGAAGATACCGCCTGCTGCAATGACCTGCACTGGCTGGCCAGTCATTGGGCTCTTGACACCCTTGCAAAGTCTGGTAACCTCTGGGATGAGGATAGTCGTTGGCACATCACCGGTGTGGCCACCACCCTCACCACCCTGGGCGCAGATCATATCGACGCCGAGTTCGAGGCACTTCTTGACGTGCTTGGGGTGTCCGATCATGTTCATGTAGAGGATACCGGCCTTGTGGAGGCGGTCGACAACGGCCTTGGGCGGAACACCGACGGCGGAGACGAAGAGACGGGCGCCAGACTCGATGATGATCTCGACGAGCTCGTTCAGCTTGCCCTTGGTGTAGTCGTAGCTATGTAGCCCGCGCTGTCAGAATGTATATCCACACTCATCCTCGTGCTCTTGCTTGTACGTACTTGGTCTTTCGCGCACTGCCTCCGACCTGTGGGAGTAGAAGATCAACACCAAATGGAGCGTTCTTGTCCTTGAGGAAGCCCTTGAGCTCGGCAATTTGCTCGCGCAGCATGTCTGGGGTGTATCCGACACCGCCGATGACACCGATTCCTCCAGCGTTGGAGACGGCGGCGGCGAGCTTGGGGCCGGCAGCGACGTTCATGCCGGCCAGCATGACGGGGTGGTTGATCTTCAAAAGGTCCGTCGTGACGGTGCGGATCTGCTCTGCGGTGGTGTGAGCAGTCGCTGGGCGTGTTTCTTGCCATGCAGGCATCGTAGTCGCAGACAGGAGGAGGGGGGACTTACGGGGTGAAGCCATGGCTGCGGTTGCTGGGTGCGAGTGTCTGGCTGGGAGAGGTGGTGAAGGTTGTGTAAAGGGTGCAGATGAAATAGTGGGAAGGAGGAGGCGAGGTGGTGGTGTCGGCATACATGTACCACGTCCGTGCTGCTCGACTTTGACTTTCAGCCGACCGCGTGCCTCGGCCCAAGTGACCTGAAAGCCACTGTGTGCCGCATGGGACAATGCTTGTGGATGAACATGGACATACCGGCCCAACGGCCTTCCAATGTTCGCTTGGGATCGAGTCATTTACAACCAACGATCATCCAAATGCCCAACATCATCCAAACTCTTCAATTGAAAATCATGCCAATCTTCCGTTCCGTAGATCAGGTATCGATACGAATCGATCACATCGCGGACATGCTCGTGATTAATCAACATATAATAGTACGTCCACACCGTGGATGCTAAATATCCACAACGGACTTGCAACGGAGACTCTCCACAAACCCCCAGAGACTAAGAAAGGCAACTCCACACCCGCCACGAGGCATTTCTTACTGTATCCGAGGATAAGATCGCGCTGACTCTGCAACGCCTACTAATTAGGCCCGGTCTCCGTGTCCAGGCGAGCAAGGAGCTGTGAGACTAGCAAGACCGAGTACACCATGGAGAGCAAGGCCTTCACTCTACTCGAACTCCCAAGTCGGCGTGTTGCGTTTGAATCCATACTTCTGCCTCAGGTTGACTCCGCGGACAATTGTGGGGCCGGCGGCCGAGCCGAGCCGCAGAATTTCTCAAAGTCAACTTCCATTGAACCTGAACCTCAACTTGCCATGTAATACCAAAAGGCGTATACATTCGCTTCATCGCCACTACGTCCACACCACGCGCCTCTCCGGACCATCTCTTCTCTCAGCAGCTGCCACCATGCGCCTGTAATGTTGCTCGCTACCACCACTCGCTGCCGCCACTCGGTCGGATGAAACCAATGTCACGCGACAGACATCGCGTATCTGTATTGAAGCAATGGTCAGGTCCAGATTCAGACTTGCCCACCAGCTTCGAGGTCACGGCCTGCCATCCAGGCCGCTGCCAGGGCGTGTGCCTTCATACGAGCCATGTAAATGGGTGACGGGTGGCGACAATGCTCCAGCAGCACCTTTCGTTCGGATACCAATCCCCGATCGTGATGCGCCCGTTTCATACAATATCTTGGGCGTCGAACGTGGTCTGCAGAAATATACGACTGGCCTCTGGTGAGTTTCCTCATACCCCCGATTTCCAAAGCAACGCTGACGATGGTAGCCCTTATTATCCAGGCGAACGTGTTCCGACCCTGCTCTCTTCGTTCAAACTATGGTCTCGAGGTCCGCTTCCAGGTCCACCATTGCAGCAAATTCAACGCCTCAAGACGTATTTCCGCGTTGACCCTGCCGTTCACGTGCCTGGCGCCACTGTGCAGCACGCCTTCGAATATCTATACGACGTAGCAAGTCATGCGTTCAGAGCCCACGACAGCGTTGAGGCCGCGTATGCTCAACTAGTAGTCAGGCCGCCGCATCGCGAAACAAAAGTCCACCACATTGCTCCATTTGGAGAGACAGCGCAAAGGTTTATGCGGAACTGGGGCGTCTCGTGCTTCATGAAACGATCTACGACTCATGCTGGTTCCTTGACTCGACCATGGTTCATGCTGCAGTCCGAGCTTAACCGTGTCCAAGGACATCTCCGCACTAGAGACACAAACGTGGAGTTGTACATTCAATGGACTATTGGGGGTTTCTTGATGCCAGACACTGGCACTCAAAGAATACCAAATGCGAACGGTTCTCTTCTCGGTGAAGTGCAGTCAGCCATGGACGCATACTTTCAAGCAGCTCTCGCTACTGTCTTCAACCGGCACTTTTTGACGGTCCGGGACTTGGTCACAGCTGTACGGCTCAGGTTCCAGGCTTTGCTGCCGGACTCCGCAATTTCCAGAGCTCTTGACATGCACTGTCTGGAGCTGACATGCGCGCTGCGAGGCGGTACGCGCTATGTGGACACAATACTCCTCAACGACGATGGCACAGTCAAAGATCAACAGCCTCGCGACGATGATCTGTTTGAAGCGCCATCTGAGTTTGTGGAACCAAACCCTCCACAATATTCGAGTCCGACCCACACTATATTGAACATACCACCGTCTTACAAGTCTCCGCCAATGATGTTGTAAGTACGCAGACATTCAAGCTAGGTCTTGACACAGAGCTGACAGGTACAGATCGCGATCGACTCTAGACAAAATCTGGGGCGGTAGATCTCCCATTTGCCATGTCTGGGTCTTGAAAGATGGCAAACGAATTGGAGGACAGAATTTGCCAGAATGGACGCAAGTACGTGACAACTTTGACCTGGCATGTCGCATGTCAGATTCCTTCGGACTACGCTGTTGGTCGAATGCTCTTGTCGAAACATCGAAGTCTTTGGCATCGAATATCAGCTTCGAGATTCGGAAGCAGGTGCGCTTCCGCGGCGTCCAGGTTGGCTTCGATGCAGAGAAACGGCCGTGGGCCACGCACGTCAAAGTACGCCTGCCGAACCTAATCGAGCTCAACCGCAAACAGCACCGCGGTCTGGGAAATAATTCGAGATTCACTGCTTCATATCATGTGTCACTTGTTGCACAGGTCGGGCCACTCTCGTCCAGGGACGAATTGCTACCCGATATGAACACCGAAGATGAGATACTATTTCTCATTGAAGTTACTCGATCCGTTGTCTCGCGAGTATGTGCAGAAATGGAGTTTCGGGACGGCGATGCAAGAACTGGAGCGTTAGCTGAGGCGTTGCTGCGCGTCGTGGAGTTCCGCACTCGTTCCATATTATTGTACCGTGTCGCGGTCACAGAAACAATTGACTCAAAGAAGAGTCGATCTACGGCTGCTTGGAAGAACAAGGACGATCCCGTGCCGCAGGGACCGGCAAAGGAGCAAGCAGACTGTGCGGTGGTTCACCGACAGCTCACCGATGGCGATAGCATCGAGCAAGGTCGCGACGAGGAACTGGATGGCCATGATGTCAATGAAGGTGCTGATCCAGCCGCTGGAACGACACTGGAGACTTTGGAATCGACTCCGCAATCAGCAAGCGATGCACCCGACGACCGCATGACCCGTTATGATCCGGGTCCGATGGGAGAGCTGGACAATATCATTCGGGATGATGGCGCCGATGAAACTCCTGGTACATCTCTCAAGATGCTGAGATCTGATGGAAATGCTCCTTCGCCTGAACGAGAGAGCGAGCAATTGGTTGGGATGTCTGAAAACGGTGCATCCAAACCGGACGATCTCATTACATACCGCCCTGGTCTTCCACTGGAAGGTCGTGTGGTTTCTGTCAAGCCTGGCATATTTCAGCCGGGTTCGGACGGGCTCAGTCTGAGCTTTCGGGCCACATTGCCACGAAGGTGTTTGTAAGTGACAATGCATGTGCCACAACCCGGCGATTGCTAATGATTCTGTAGGTCTCTAGATATAGCCCAAAAGCTCGGAGATGTCCAATTGGCAATTGTTCTGATGTGGTCTGGGCCATGTCCAACCACTCATCAACAGGAGGAAATAAAAAAATCTGCTTGGACTATTGTTGAGCAGGAGATTTCGCTCAGTAAACGAGCTGGCATCCGCTGCTTGATGGAAGCAGTTGAGTCCGTTTCTGCTAGGCAAACGCTCAATCCTGGAACATTTATTACAGCGGAAATACCAGTGGGACGATATCGAGGTTCAATCACTGCCCGGTGGCCCGGTGTCCACAAGAGGTCGGAAACTCATTATTGGACCGTCAATCTGCCTTTGATCTACCTCCCATACGAATATCCGGAAAGTGCGCTGTCTCACGAGAGAAAGCCGGCTGGCGGATTGGAACTTGCAATCATGATACATGCCAATGATCTAAGCTTCAAGAACGACGCTGATCTTGATGTCTCGGTTGCATTGACTCGAACTGGGAATGCGATCACGGAGATCGTGAGACCGCTCGTCCGCCTCAAGACCACCCTATCTACGAGGCCTTTAGCTGCGGCATGTCGTGCCGCCATAATGCGCAGCGCTCTGCCCCTAGCGAACTTCCTGCCCGTGGATGATCTAGTGATCCGCGCTCGAAAGATCGACGGAGAGGGAAAGAAGGGATCGCTGGAAATAGTTTCTCGCCAAAACTCTGAAGACTTGGCAGGGTCGAATGAGGCTATGCAGCAGTTATCCAATGAGGTATGTGTGGCACTTGGGAGCAATATTGGCGACCGTTTGAAAGCTATCGAGTCAGCTTGCCGAATGATGGAAGAGTCTGACGAGATACTACTTTTCGCCACAAGTTCGCTCTTCGAGACGAGTCCAATGTACGTCGAGGATCAAGAGCCATTTCTTAACGGCGTCTGCAGGGTGAGTTCTGTTTTTGTGGCTTATGGTGAAACAATTGCTGAACATTGGCAGATCTTTACAAGCCTAAAGCCACTTGAATTGCTCGATAAATTACAAAGCTTTGAGAATGCGCTTGGGCGTGTCAAATTGGTGGACAAGGGTCCTCGGAACATCGATCTCGATATCCTTACTTACAACAAAGAAGAAGTCGATACGGAACGACTCACTGTGCCTCATCGGCTGATGCTCGAGCGCGAATTCGTTCTTCGTCCACTATGCGAGTAAGTTACGTCTTTTGTGATTTTAATGCCTACTAGTAGACTAACGCGCATCTAGTCTTCCACTGGGGCTCCAGAAACCTTTCGAGACGGATCAGACTTTTTTGTCCCATTTGAAGGCACTTCCTCCTTCAGACCCCCCCATGCACACTCTCACACCGCTTGGACCTCACTGCAACCCGATCCGAACTCGCGATCCGAAGCGCCGTACGCACGTGATGGCCATAGTGAATGTTACGCCTGACTCGTTCTCTGACGGCGGCGTCAATCAATCGACCGCCACGGAAGCTCTCAGAGCCACGATATCCTCTCACATTGCTGCAGGAGCAAACATCATCGACGTTGGGGGCCAATCGTCTCGCCCCAATGCCCCCGACGTCACCGCGGAAGAAGAGATTGCAAGGATTTTACCTGTCATCGAAGCGATCAAGTCACTACCCCAAGCAAAAAATATCGCCATCTCAGTAGACACATACCGAGCTTCTGTCGCTGAAGCCGCAATCAACGCTGGCGCACACATCATCAACGACATCTCCGCTGGCCTTCTTGACCCCGAGATGTTTCCCACAATAGCTCGGCTTGGCTGCACCTATATCATGATGCACATGCGCGGCACACCATCCACCATGCAGAGTGAAGAGAACACATCCTACCCTGGAGGTGTCATTCCCACCATCGTCAAAGAGCTCAAATCGCGAGTCAAAGCAGCCATGCAAGCAGGCATTCGTCGCTGGCGCATTATTCTCGACCCAGGACTAGGCTTCGCCAAGACTGCCGAGCAGAACGTAGAGATACTGCGCAACTTCTCTAAACTAAGATACGCCGATCGCCTGGACACGATCCCCTGGCTAGTGGGCAGCAGCAGGAAAGGCTTCATCGGCAAAATCACCGGCGTCGCCGAGGCCAAAGACAGGGTCAGCGGCACTGCTGCAACTGTGACGGCTGCGATACAAGGTGGTGCGGAGATCGTCCGCGTTCACGATGTGGAGGAGATGGTGCAGGTGGTCAAAATGGCGGATGAAATGTACCGCTTCGGTTGAAAGATACTGGAAAACCAAGAGAGAGAAAGGATAGAGAGGAAGATTTTATGCATAGCGTAGCGTTTCTGTCTCGGCGTTCTGGAATGGTTGTGTGGATATTCCAACTGTGAGATACCAAATGATTGACTGCATCGAGTGAGCGAGTGAGCGAGAGCATCTCTTTGAGGCGTTACATTGCAGCACGGCATGCAGCAGGGAAGAGCGCAAGCAAGAAAATTGGAGAAAGAAAGGCTAGAGAACGAACCTATTGTGACTATAAAGACTCAACACTACAACACTGAATCATTTTCCCTGCTCAACGGGTTTCACCGTCTTTCTCGTGTAGGTGGGAGGTCGTTGAGAGCTGTCTGAAAGTGAAAGGGGTCGAAGCAAGGGATGGCCAGGCCAGGCAGTTCTCGTGCCGTCCGCAAGCTTCTCCGAGGAGGGAGTAGGAGTGGGAATGGTTGTGAGAGAGAACGTAACGCTGTGTTGCCTACTTGTCATTTACTGCCCTGCCATGGCGATCTACGTATAAGCGTTGCGCATGGCCCATCGCAGACCGAGAGGAGACCTTGAAATCCCCCGGGGAGGGTGGCCTCTGCAACAATATCGGGATCGCGGACTGGCAGGGGATGGAAAAGTTCAATCTAGACCTGTAGTTGAACGCGCCCTGCCCGAAGATCCTGTAGAGTTCACTTTGTGGGACCTAGATGTCCAGTCGATGAAGATGTACGGGCATCCTGACGCAGTCAGCAGACATTCAGTCTTGTTTGCTACTCTTCTTCCTTCCATGTCGTACACTCTTTTTTTTTTGGCCCTGCGTGGCTTGCGCGGCCGCGTAAACTTGTATGGCGGAGTTGACGTTGGTGTCCGGCGACTCCGACCCAACGAGCGAGTCCCCGATGCTACGTTGAGGATAGAGAGAAGACGAAGCTGAATTCCGGTCACGTTCGTGGTTTTCTCCGAACGATAAGCAAGTACCAAGTCAATGTTTCAGATGTTCTGTGGGTGTTCCTTCAATCACAAACTCCGAACTTCGGACAGTTACGTGCTGCTTGGACATCCACACTCGCTGACACCTCCACTCATACGTGGCGTGTAGGAAAACGTTCGATCTCAGAGCATAGGCTGATCACTTCAACGGACGCACCGCATAGCCGCAAAAGAAAGGGTACGAAGGCTTACACAGAGAAACTGGATCGTGCCTATTAGTCAAAGAGAACTGTAGAGATAACATTGGAGGTACTTGCTGACGGTGGCTTGGTGCCATGATCGCCACGTCTGTGAGAGCTAATAAAACATCCGACTCGTCGTCGAAATTATGCGTCAGGAGGAACAGAAATGATGGAAAACACCGATGAGATGAGTACTTCGTGACTTCAGGACAGACTGTCGGGTCAAAAGGACCAGTTGGAAGAAATAAGTTCTCCACGGACCGGCTGTCTCCAGGAGGTGTACCGTCACGGGCCGTAGTCGCATCCCAAGTCCTTGCGCGAGCGTTTGAGGTTGGTCGTTCAACAGCGAATGCTGTGAATGCTATTGGTATCCGGGGTCCTGGGTTTCTTTTATTTCAAATTGTTCTCTTTGCTGCGGCAGATCTTGGCATACGGCGTGAGGAGCAAAGCGCATCATGCTCGGTCTTTGGCAGAGGTCGAGAACCAATAAGTTGTCTTCTCTTGACTCGAAAATCGGTGGAGCCGACAGCCATGCGTTACCTTCTGTCAAGAACTATGTGCTGTCTGAGACATACTAAACGAGCACGGGCCAGGCGTTCGTCCCTCCTCTGCCCGCCGTCGTGCAATTGCGATCTTGTGAAGAATGTGCAACAGAGAACGGCACGTGCGGTGGTGGAATGCTCTGGACAGTGGAGTTCTTCACGACGAGTCTATCGCATCTCGCCTGGCAGTGATGGGTGGCACGCCGGATAGATCCAGCTCAGCTCCTGTGTCATCGTCGTACTATTTGTTGGTCCCAAGACACTCGAAGGGAGATAGACTGTGAAGGAGAAGTATTTCCTCTGAAATTATCATCGGTCTGAAACGCAGAAGTCATGAGGGCGCGGCCGCCAGCCTTGCAGAACGCAATGCTTGAGGGATCTTGACAAATGTTCTGCGGAGGGAGCCAGACGAGAAGCCAGCGCTGTTGATGTCACAGGATCTGCGGCGTGCACGAGCAGCGTGGCTTGCTGTTGCGCAGTTGAGGACGGTCAGCAACATTGGTTGGGCGACTCGGGCGATAGAGTTCTGCAGGTGGCCGAACTTCCCGTGAATTTTACGACAGAAATGGGATATCACATTGGCCGGTCAGTAGGGAGTGATACATCTTCTATGTGGCTATCGGTTGGTCTGCAACGTCAGTAGTGTACACGGTACGGTACCAGAGCAATGAGATAGCTCCAGCCGGATTGGGGTACTAACGCTGTTGATAGATGCCGCAAGTTCGTATCCAGGTATGATATTGGAACAGGCTGAGGCTATGCAGACCACTGCAGGCCCAAGACGCTGCTTGGGACGCATTCAACCAGATGCTCGCCCAGACATGTAGGATGCAGGTTCGAGGGCAAACCACATGACGGCGACTCGGCTGCAACTGCGTCACCAACAATGGCACCCCGGTAGCAGTCGAGCGGTGTATCTGGCCTGAACGGTCGACTCGCAGCCGGGTCGCGGCGTTGAAGACAGACAGATATCACGTGGGGAGACCTCTTCCTCTCGATATAGTGGGGCCAAAGTGGCGGTGAAAGCGGTGCCTGAAAGTGCCAGCGGAGAGAACTGCAGCCATCCGCGCAACTCCAATCGTCTTCTGGAAGACAACAAATGAGACATGTGCAGTCTCCATTGTGGCGATATCAGTGCATGGCGTAGCGCCGACTGCACATGACGAGGAGCGGGAGAGCTGGGGGGCTAGGAGGGCTAGGCAATGCTCATTTCTTTGTTGCTGGCAGGGCCGGGACGCGCACAGATGGCGTCGGCGAGCTGCTGCGAGGTCAGTGATCCGCGGGGAGTGAGAGGAAGTCGTGAGGAGGAGAGAAAGAGAGAGCGAGACTTGTTGTCGCCGGTACCCAATCGACGACAGCGCGGAGGCGTAGGAGCAGGCTTCTGGCAGAGGTGCGTAGGGGTGGGCTAAGTATATCCTGTGGAATGTGTGCGAGTCGGGGCATGGTCACTATGGTGTATGTAATGGGGATGTCCAGGTGGAGATAGTGGGCGAGGAGCGGACGAAGGATCAGCATCACTGATCCGCGCAACGGGAGCTGCCGATTCGCCGGGCAGTTCCAGCCAAAGACTTCACTCCACCCTCCACCTGCCTCCCATCCACCGTGCATCGTCTGCGCAAGGGTTAATGGAGGGACGCGATGGCTGACATGGATTTGAGATCGAAGCAAGGAATTTTTGGTCGTCCTGCACGATACTTGCAGCAATCCACCGCAAAAGCTGCTAGTATCGCGGCGGCCCC
The DNA here is from genome assembly GCA_002785995.1 of Mycosphaerelloides madeirae. Lineage (NCBI taxonomy): Eukaryota > Fungi > Ascomycota > Dothideomycetes > Mycosphaerellales > Mycosphaerellaceae > Mycosphaerelloides > Mycosphaerelloides madeirae. Next base: position 175,760 of record NHNV01000052.1, on the reverse strand, counting down.
GCTGCAGATGCGACAGCGCCCTAAAACTGATTGATGAATATGGCGCCCCTTTTCGTTCTCACATCACATGTTGCGGGTTCGGGACGAAGAGCGAGGCAAGCGGGACCCGCACGGCAGATTCGGACTCGACGACGACGCTGGACCCTCCGCCGGCAGAGGCTCTTCGGCGCCAGACTCGACGCCGCTAAGCGACCACCTCGCGCGCGCTCTTGCGCACTGGCTGATGCATCTATTGCGCAATGTGACGGCGTGCAGCGTCTGCCGATGCGTACGTCGACGGGAAATTTAGAACACGGTCTGAACTGTCAGCGTTTCGCGTGACTCTCATATGCAGCCGCGCCGCCGGCCGGACGGCCAAGATCCTTTGTGACAGGTTGACCTCCTCGCTGCTTAGTCGGGGCCGTTTCCCTGGGACTGCCCGGCCTAGCCTCGTTGCAACCACTTGCTCTCAACTGCATCGGCATACGGCCCGACCGGGGGATGCTCCAGGGCAGTCGTCTGGTAGGCTCGTCCACTCTCCGCAACTGCGAGCTGCGCCAATCCTTCCACTAGCCCTAGGGACGATCATACACGCACCGGACTGGAGGTGGAGAAGGGACGCTGTCGATTCCATCGTGCACGGCCATTCTGTGACATGTTGGAGCCGTGCGGAGCGTTGCATCTCGCAATCATGAAGCTCATCATCAGTAGTGCTGTCTGGCGGCTTGCTGGATCTAGCCATGGCAGGATGTGGCACCCAGCGCTGGTGTTGCTGCTCAACCTGGGCTGGGTTGGAGGCGGCTGCTGAGCAATATATCTAACGTTTGCGAGATGCGCAAGGAGCGAACATCACCTCGACCCGAATGAGAAAGACGAAGAAGACGACGGGGAGACTCGATGATACCTCCTGGCGTCCGGGTCCATGAACAGACCGCATTTAGCTGGCGTGGGCTACTGATGCAGCTTCCCACCGCGACCTGCGAGGTGCGGCAGCAGATGTGGCCTGAGCGTTTCTTTGAATACGATGAATGCTCTGAGGCTGACGCTACAAGTGACCCGGCCAGGTGGTAACCATAGCCAACCTGGGTAGGTCATTTCTGCTGTCGGCCAAGGTCGGTCATGACGCTTGGTAGAAGAATAACACGAAGGTCGGCTATCCCTACCTGGTAGACGCAGACTCGCTGTTCACTTCAAAACACCGTCTCGTCTTGTTGTTGTGGTCATCTGAAGAGTGCGGGTAAACTCTCTAGTGCCTTCCTCCTACTTCGCTCGCCTTTTGACCTGCTGGCCGTTGGTAGTGCTTCTTTGTTCACAGCTCCAATCCCCAGGTTGCCACAAGGCTATCCCAAGCCGGTGTCACGAACAGCGCCTACTCCAACGTCCTTCCCAAAAGCCGGACCATTCCCTCTGCCGAGAGGCACGCACGGCTTCACCAAAGCGTCGACACACACTCTCACCAGGCATACCGCACTCGCTCAACAATAACCACAACTATTCCGGGGTTCCTGGACTCACTGTCGCTCATCCTCGATATCAGACAGCCGTGCCAGATCGAGATAAAGCACCACGTGCGACGTTGTGTCCGCAGATTGCGCTGCCAACGTTACTGGAATCAAGGGACCGCAGACGACGCTTTACATTTCAAGGTCAGTAATTTCTCCTGTCAATGTGACCAGGATTCCCGAGTGTTGCGAATGAGACAGCTGTCTCACGACGAAATACCGAGCTCGACGTCGCCATGAGAGGATGGAAGTCCGGTGTGGACGACAGCTTCTGGCAATATTAGCGCAATGCACATCAATATAGCTGTTCGGCCTCGCCCACGATCGAGCTGTGGGAAATGCGAGCCACCGCCAGTCGGGAATGGAGAGGAGCGAGTCGATCGAAGCGGCGCGAAGAGTGGTGCACGCGGCTCGCACGCCGGAATGCGTGGAATCTCGAACAGAACATTGAGCTGGGCTAATGAGTCGAAGCAGGAACAGAGTGCGCGCAGAGGACTGACGTTGAAAGAAAGACGAGCGGCCATCGCGACGCTGAACTCAAAGCGACATTGAGTGCCGGACCGCGCAGAATCAGCGCGTGGATCCTCGACGACATCCTTCCCTATTCGCTGCTCGCAACGCCGCGCGAGAGACTGCGACCGGGCCGACCATTTGCGGCGTGCAGCTGTTTCTCGACGCTGACCAATCCCGTTGCGCGCTGTCGAGCCGCTAGACGAAGCGGGCGAACAGTCGTTGCGGTATAGCGACTGGACTCGATCCAATTCATTCGATTGGCAGTGTAGACGAAGAAGCGACGACCGACTATCCACCAGCGCGCCTGCCTGCCTTGCTCGCTCGCTCGACTGTTAGACGACTCGAATCGGGACTCGACGACTCCACCGATCGATCTGCTACCCGAGACCAGCTCCACCGGGGCGCACTCGCTCGCCCACTCACGGCAAGCCGACGACCACCATCCAGCACACCACCGGCGTCCGCCTCCCGATATATATGGGCACTGCCCGCCTCGCGATGGATCAAGGTAAGCCTTCGCGCTGCACACTGGACTGCCATCCCGGCCGGCACATGCAATCGCATGCAGCTTGCTCATCCTCTTTCCTCTGGCCCCTCCCCCGTTGCTCCCATCCCCTCTTGTACCCGCATTCCTTCCCAGCCCCAGCCCCTCGCGTGCCTGCGCGTGTCGCCGAAACGACGAGCTGCAACACGCTATAGCGACAGCTATACGTGGGCCTGCCGGTGCGACGCTGAGTGGCTGCCGACGAAGCGCTGTCTATCCGCCGTGGTTGTTTGGCTTGACGACGATGCGCCAGACTTGTCCTCCTTCAGCCACGCCGTGTAACGTTGGGCAACCACTCTGTACGCACGTGCAAACCGTCAGCTACCTGTCTCTGCCTCGCCCAGCAGCTGCTGCAACAGCGCATCGAGCGCTGCACCTTCGTTCTCGCCCTGCATGCAACACCCACTTTGATCCGGCCTGCTAACCAGCCTGCCCGCAGGACCTGTTCTGCACCAGCAGCAGCTGCCGCTCCACCACGATTACTCGCTCTCCTCCGACCATGACTACGACCAATTCCCTTCACATGCAAGCGCGCACCATCACCATCCTTCTTACACGAACACCGGCGCTGTCGATCTGAGGCGCGACGCTCCTGCCGTCCAAAACCCAGCTCCCTTCGCCTTCCCCTCTGCCAATGGCGCGAATGGGGTTCGCTACGGGTCCGAGCGAGGCGGAGCGTCAGAATCCAGCAAGTAAGTCATCTCTCTTCTCATTGGCCCTGCACTCGGCCTCGCTGCACATCTGCCCGTGACGAACGGCTCGCATTGTGGACTCGGCTTGTGCGAGATCCTCCCCGCCCCGTGTGTTCCCAGCGACAATTGGCCTGGACGACGGGCACGCTATGGGCTGAGGAACGCCCGCATCTCATCAACCACATCTCCGCTCCTACCCAGCGTCACACGAACCCGGCAGTCTGGTCGCTCATCCAGAGCTGAGACGTGTGAGAGTGCTCTTCACGCTGATCACACGACAAATTATGTCATCCGCGCTGCAGTTCTGCTGAATCCTCTGGCTCTCTCCTACCCTATATTGTCATCTGCGCGACGTTACACATCATCACGATCTCCTCCAGCTCGCAGGCCATCGCTCTCTCTGTCGCCGCTCACCGGTCGTGCACGGGATGATTGCGTACTGCACAACGGCGGGCTGACCACGATCTTATCTCTAGCTATCAAGCGTCAAACAACTTCACGGACTCCAGCGGGGGTTCCATCTCGACTAGCCCGTCTTCAGCCGCCTCTTCCCTCTACACAAATTATCCGCACAACCATTGCACAAGCGTGCCCAACTACCAAGCACAGGTGCAACTACCCCAGGCGTTCGTACCGAACCTGCCAACACCCTATGCCAGCACCCGTTTATCGACGTAAGTGAAGACGGGAAGCACAACGTCGCCAGCTTCTGACTGGTCCTTCGTCCTTCGCTAACACTTTGTTGACAGATTAGATAGCACGGGCTCGGGTATGCTACCGCCTCCAAATCCCATTCGTTCACCAATATCAAGCTCAACGAATGCGACAGATCGAGAGGCGTACGCGAACTCGACGCCCTTCGTAGCCCGGAGTCAGCTATCTCCAGGCTCTCAAGCTGGGTACGGATCTTACTCAGACACGCCTCGAAACGCAATTTCTCAGTCTCTCACCGGCTTGTCATTGTCTAACCCTTCCAGCCACTACGCAAGCGCCCATGGTCACATGGCGTCCCCTGGATACAGCCAGACGAGCGATTGTGGGAATTTTCCCTGGCCAACCCTGGAAGTTCACGCAGAGATCACCTGCGCGGACCAGCAAGTGACACCCGAGGTGCATGCCAAAGTTGAAAAAGGGTTCTTTCGATCCACAGTCGACCAGAAATGGACGTGCTACCGACGAAATTACTTTTCCGTGCAATGCAGCTTCGAGCTACATCCCAACTGTACCAATGGCCGTATGATGCTAAAGAGAGGCAACAGCACCACCTTCGAGGCGATACAAGCCATGGGCATGCGCCTGGCGGCAGCAGTGGATGGTTCGGCGGGTAAGGCAGTTGAGCTTGTTCAACACACGCCGAAGCGGGACAATGGACCCAAAAACAAGATCGAAGTCATCAAGGTCTCACCGACGCCTGCGACCGGCCGGGGTGACCACAACATCTCCTCCGGGAACATGTACCAGGTCCCGCTTTCCACATATCACCCAACTGGTCAGGTACCAGGACCCATCCTCCCGCTTCAGAACGCCCAGGATCCTAATAGCTCCAATTCGAGCAGTCAAACGGCGCAGGTCACTTCGGGCTATCCCTACTCGGCGGCGGCGACACACCTGCCTGTGCCTGGTGCGAACACCACGCACAGCTTTGAGCGAGTGCAATTCAAGCAGGCCACTGCAAACAACGGGAAGCGCCGCGCATCGCAACAGTACTTCCACCTCATCGTTGAGCTATTCGCAGATGTACGGAAGGATGGCAGTGACACACCGCAGTGGGTCAAAGTGGCCCATCGAGTCAGCGAGAAGATCGTCGTCCGCGGTAGATCTCCAAGCCATTACCAGAACGAGGGCCAGCACCAAAATGGCCGCGCCGGGAGCTCTGGAGGAGGAGGCAGCTACAGCACTGGCGGAGCAAGCTATGGTGCTATGAGTACTGGTGGATTCCGAACCAGCTCAAGCGGTTATGTTGGCAGCCTCGGTCATGGCACGTACCGGTCGAATGCGTACGGCTTCCAGCCTTCGCCAGAGCACTCGGGCAGTAGCTCTTCCAGCGTTGATGGCGGCGCGCAAGACTCGGACTACCCCGGAGAGGCTGTGATGTCGGATGCTGAGAGGAACGACTTGCAAGCGCACGAGGGATACCGTTACTATCCCGGACCAATCTATGAGGGCCTTCCACATGGCGGTGGATTACCGCTACCCAAGATCGAGAGTACGGCCCGTTACTCGACAGACCCTTCCACTTGGGCCATCAAGTCAGAGTGCAACGACGCAATCGCAGGTGCTCAGTGGCCTCCTGGTGGTATGAGTAGGTTCCAGGGCGTGGAGTCGAGCCGAGGATACTTTCCTGAGATCCCATCGAGCTATTCATAACGACTGTTGTCGCGATCCACTTCCTCACCCGGACTCGACTAGATCAAGATCGTTCCATCGACGACGACGACAATGACGACGATGAAGCCTACGACATGGAACGACCGCTCTCCTTTGTCTCGTATCTGCTGCGTTGGTCATCCACACCACTCTCACCTTCACGACGAGTATACCGGCTCACGTAACTCGCTTCAGATACGCTGGACGTCTCTGGCGCCTAGCAGCCCCAGTTCCAACCCACTACGACTTCTTCCTCCTGCTTCACTTCTTCCCAACAATACCCTACTGGCGAGGACTTTGAGAGACAACCATCAGCATTTTTAATACAACCAAATACCCGTTTTTCGGCCACAGACAGACTTCTTCTGGACCGGCGCTTGATACCTGCTGCGGCGTGCATTGGCATTGCTTGGCGCAAAAGGGCGGTGAAGGGATAAGAGGAGGGACGGGATCCAGCCCCACTGTGTGTGTGAGAGTAGCCGCCCGTGGCGTCTACTGGAAACGACGACATGAGCGGCGCGAGTGTCGAGAAAAGAGTGCTTCCCTTTCTGCCTTTCTTTTCTGGGTTTTTCCTTGTTCATGATGTGCATGATATTGAGAGAGTGTGTGTGTCGAGTAAAGAGCCGGGAAAAAGGGAGGGTATCAGCGGTACCCAATGCATGGAATATGTACGAGAGAGAAAAGAGTAATGTGGAGAAATGACGGTTGCGATGGCGCGACGAGGAAGACGCTGGGAGAGAAGTGTATTGATGATGGGAATTGGGTGATGATGATGTTTTAGGTTAGCTAGGCTTTTCTGTCGCTGTCGAAATGAAGGAGGCCCCAACTCTTTTTTGATCTTGTCTGGAGTTCGCTGTCGAAGCGAAGAGTTGACGTCGAATTTGAGTGAAACTCTGTTGCGCCGAGCATTCACGATTGAGTTTCGGTTGCTGAGCTACCGCGGCAGACGAGCCGTGCCAGTGGCGCTTGCCTCGCGTGACACGAGCACCTTCCGTCACCTCGAGATCGTTGACCGATTCGTCTCCTTCACATCTACACATCCCTATCTTGTGACTATGGCGAAGCAGCAGCTCGCCGACGACTGGCTGACGTGGGCCTTCTCGCCCACCATCTCCGCCATCCTCGTCACCCTCATCGTCTCACTTACGCTGCCCCTCCTCGTCCATGTGTACCTATACCGGAAAGCTGCCGCAAAGGAGGCTCCCAGCTTCTTGCTCATAGGGCCGAGCGGTGCGGGTAAGACGAGTCTGTTGACACTGGTATGCATGTGATCATATGGGCGAATCGAGAAGATGCTGATACGCTTCTGCAGTTCGCCGACGGTACAGCAGCAACGACCCACACATCCCAAGAACCACAGACCGCACTCTGCCAACTCCCCTCCGATACCCGCTCCTACGAAGATCGATTCCGCTCTGAGAACGATACCTCCTCGTGGTCGCGACCGAAGTTCCAGCTTGTGGACACACCAGGACATGGCAAGTTACGACATCACGCATCTACGGCCGTGCATAGTCGCACATCCATAAGAGGCATTCTGTTCATGTTGGACAGCGCGGCAGTGAGCTCAGCAGCTGGCTTGACAGAGGCGGCGGAGTATTTGCACGATGCGCTCCTCCTGCTGCAGAAGCGACATACTCAAGGCAAGACGTCGAAAGGACCGGCGTCGATACCGGTCTTGGTTGCTGCGAATAAGCAGGATGTCTTCACATCACTTCCCGCGGGGCTTGTGAAGACGAAGCTAGAAGAGGAGATTGGTAGAGTGCGAGTGACGAGGAGCAAAGGCCTGCTGGACAGCGGTGTGGGCATGGAAGACGATGCAGGTGGAGACGAAGAGCAGAATTGGCTGGGCGAGTATGGCTCGAAGACGTTCAGATTTGGGCAGATGGAAGAGCATGGGATTGATGTCCAGGTCGTAGGAGGGAATATTAGAGGGGAGGGGAGTGGGAATGGTAAGGTGGATGAGTGGTGGACTTGGATAGGAGAGAACCTATGAGTATGTGCTTCGACCCTCCAAGTTGTGTTCTGCTGACTGTTTGGCGAGGTCATTCAGCTATCAGCTTGCGCTATTCCTATGCTCCGTCTTGTTGCGTTCCTCTTGCTGCTCAGCCTTCCGACCCTTCTATCAGCGCTTCAAAGGACCGGCTACTCCCGACCATCTCGAATGCGCGCTTTTCGAAAGAGAAGACGAAAGCCTTACACTTGTCCTTGAGAGTAGACAGGTCCGGCATTTCCATGAAACTATGCACGCAATACGTCTCAAAGCTACGAAGATGCGCCAGGCCGGCATAGTAGCCACCAGCCTTCCCCTCACCGCAAACCCCGTAACCATCCCATACACAGACGACCATCACGAACAAATCCGCCAGGCTCGGCGTCTGTACCATTGGAAGCTCAATCCAGTCCTTGTGTGCCATCAATCCGAGGGCGTTGACTCGAAACTTCATGATGGTGGAGACGGCGGGAGGCAAAAGAGGTATTCCTGAGGATCTGGACCCGGACCAACTGTCAGAGGCGATGAGTGTCGTTTTGCCGTGAGTGCGATCTTCGAACCCAGATTTGAAGCGCTTGCTGATGAGAAGCAGATTGACGGGCATGATGTTTTCCGCCTTGAACTTCAACCGCAGTGTTTTTGCGTGGGAATGGTCGCCTCGACAAGGGACTCGTCGTAGATGTGGTTTCGAAGTTCGGCGGGTAACTTGAAGAAGTCGAAGATGTTTCTCTGGCTGCTGTCGTGAGCATGGCAGTCTGCATCGGTCTTCATCGTCGAGCGTAGGGCTGATCTCATGTATCGTATCGCGGTGCCACGGTCGTGGTCTCAAGGAGGAGAGATGTGAGCAGGACAAGAGAAATCAGGCCGGAGACTGCGATTGCTAGTGACGCGCGCCCTCAGATGTGTATTCACTGACCCGCTATTTCAGGGTTGGTTACGGTACTGCATGTGACTACCGTATTATCTGTCTTATGGCAGCGCTTTTCGAAGAATTCGCAGAGGCTTCTGGGGTTGGCGCCTCGGCAGCGTGGCGGTCTGGAAAAGTCCTCACGATCGAGAGGCGAATAAGGCCTGTGCCTGGTACTGCGGTGCCGCGGTGCTGCAGTCTCAAAGCGAGAGGTACAGGTAAGAGCTGGAGAAGATGAGAGTGCCTGAAGAGGTAATCTTTGCGTTCCGATGTGCACGCATTCTCTACTGACCGGTTTGTCTGCTTTGCCAAAATGTTTCTATGTCGGACCATGAGCATCTCAGGACTCCTGCTGAACCTCCTCGTTCACCTTTTCAGAATCGCTATCGCTTTTCACTCTCTCAAAGCAATGCTTTGCACGGTTGAGAACGAGTACTTCCTCACCGTCCTGGGGGTCAAACGGGGCCCTGCTTTGGAGTTTGATACGGGGCCGGCAGAAGACCTCGAAGCTGGAGAGGTGCGGTAAGTTGATATAGTTTTCCTTCATGATGACCTCGAGGTATCCGCAGTTGCTCTGGGCTGAGACGGTCATCATCGCAGCAACACTCTCCAATTTGAGCGTTTGTGAAATGGCTTTGCGCATCCAATGCTTGTGACATCCGCCCGTGCCGTTGATAAGATTGGTTTGGAGTGTCGTGATCTTGGCAGCAGCAGGCAGCACAACCAATTCCGTGCTGAGAGCGAAATCCCAATAGTCGGAGATGATCAGTGTGGCCTTGCAGCTTACCCGGTACTCAAATTCGGACCTAAATTGCTTGCTGATGAGGAGTAGGTCGACCGGCGTAACATTATTGGCGGCCATGGACATGTTGCACGACAGTTCAGCGGAAACTTCCGTAACAGCCTGGTCAAATATGTCGTTCCTCAGTTCACTGCTGAATGCGAGTAAGTGGCCTCGAGCTGCTGATGCATAGGAACTTACGCGGCAAGGTCGAAGAAAGGGAAGATGTCTTTGCGGTTTTCACTGATGCCGCGGCCATACTGTTGAGTCGCCATGCCGACTTAAAGCTGGCGTGCGTAGGGTGATTGGTTTTGATGTTGATGCGAGCGCGAGACATGTGGATGGTTGTGGAAAGTAGGAGCCTGCTCTTACATGTGGCAGGTGGGGTCCAAAATGAGTGGCGCGTCTCGAGAAAAGTATCTCAGAAGAAGGTACTTCGGCCGGCAAAATGGCGTAGTCGAGTCTTGCCAGTAGTGAAAGCATATAGGTTTTATACCCAATCTCTAAGAGTATTCGAAAAATGTGTGCTGCTGACCACAACAGCACACCGATCCAACAGCGATTCTGTTCGAGATGATTCGGACTCTGCCCGTCACATGCAAACGCCGTGCTTGGAAAGAGCGATGTTGTAAACGGACGCCGATTCTAAGACCCTTATTTCCACAACCACAACTCGAATTTTGGAAACCTCAAAGTTGATTGAGAAGATGATCACATCGTGAGAAGAAAGAAAGGTGATCGATTTCTATTCTAGCTAGAGGAAGAGACATATAAAAGGTTCACTTGTCGGCATACGGACTGTGAGCCCTGTCTGAAACGTTATAGGACAGGGGGGTTTGAGTCAGGCTGTGTTGTGAAACACTAACTCTCAACATCCGTCACATCCACAAATACGGCGCCGCTCAGCGACGACGACGAGATGCGGCGCATCTTCCCCTGCTTCGACCTTCCACGGTGCGTGAGCCGCAATGAAGAACCTCGTTGCATGACTACATCAACTTGCAGACCTCTTGACATATGCTAATACACCTTTATCAATCACAGCGAACTCCGAGATGACATCTACCAAAGAATGCTCGCAGACTGCGAAAAGAGACATCCTCGCTGCCACTCACTTCTATCCACCGCCGGAGCCACGCACTGCCGAACCTTCTCTGTCTCAGCGGCCAATTCAACAACGAGTACCGCGAGGTCGCCGAAAACCACACTACCTTCATCATCGCGGAGTGTTTAGATCGCTGGAGTGATAACAGATCTGATAATTACAACCTCCGGGTTCCAGGCGTTGTTCGGAGCGCACGCTCCCTCGAGATCAACTATACGCGCTATGGCCTCAACACATTCCTCTTTGCCGGATTGGAAGCCGTGCTCGGAGGGGTGTTACAGCAAATGATGGCATTGAAGAAGTCGAAAATTGTTTGCGTCGTGATGGCCACGAATAGGAATCTTCCACGACCCTAACCGCTTATTTTGAAACGCTTTCGAACATTTTGGACGAAGTCTCTCTCAAGGGTGTATGTACGGACCCCGGGCCATTCCATCCACGAATTTGAGGCATCACATCGGCTCGCTCGCGTCTGGTGGAAGGAGAAACATAGGTCTGAGAAAGTGGAAGTTCCAGGGGAGAACATGGCTGAGACTTCATACAGCTCATGAATGCTTGCGGTAGGTTGACTTTTGCTCCCGGTGACCATACATCACTGATGCTAGTACTACAGCTTCTTCTGTCACTTGAAAATTCTCGGCGGATGTATGATCAGACCCATAGAAGTGGAGAGGCTTAGACACGATGACTTGGGTGACGATCATTCTGGAAGGCGGAACTACATGAAGGAGGCAGTATCTCACAAGTGATAACTTCAGCTTTCGCACGAGCAGCCTCACAGATTCGAGGGTCTACAAACAAAATCGCCTTGAGGTATACTGGTAACTTCATCCCAGGTCGTTCCCTAAACAACACAGCGGAGCGTTCACAGACAATGATTATGAATTACTCAAAATTTCACTCGCGACACCCATCTGTTCCTTTCGATACTCAATAGCAGGAACATCTTCATCATGCCTCCAGAACGACTTGCGAGCGTTCCCTTTCGAATCCATTTGAGACTGAACTTTCCAGAAGAACGGACATAGCCCCAAGCTCGTATATCGGCCACGTCTCGACAACTCATTGCGCGGCTGAAGCCAGATAAATGTATCCCGCTCATAGTGCGTAAGAGCGTACTTCTCCGACTCAAGACCCTGCAACGCCCAGAATAGCGGATCATTCCCCATACTCACAGTGATCTTGAAAGTTGGGGGATCGTTCCAGTACGTGCCAACGTAACTCTCAAGCGCACTCGGTTCGGTACCTTTCTCCCGCGCTTCCTTCAGCTGCTGAATGAGAGTAGGATACCACCTAAGGCTCTCTGCAACCGAAGCCCTGACAGCTAAGGTACAGTCGTTTCTCTCGCGGTCCGAAAGTCCAAGAACTTCCTCGAGAACGATTTGTCCGATCCAGTCAGCCACGTCGTTCAACGCCAGAGTATTCGTCAACATCATAATCGCAGTCAGTGTGTCCGGAAGCAGGGTCACGCATGCAAGGGCTCTAGGGAGACATCCTTGATGGAAGATGATCAAGCGTGATGGCGCACCTTTGCCGACCACCGGCACACCATCGGGCATCAATCCCGGATTGAGTCCGATATGGTCCATTTCCCCAGGACTCTGAACTCTAGCCCAGCCGAAGGCACAAGATGCCTCGTGCCAAGACGGCTCATTGAATGGGACCTTGGCCAACAACAGCTAGGCGACTTGCTTGAGGGGTAAGTCTGGCGAAAATGTGTCCCCTGTGCCCATCTGGTCGTTGAAGCCCTACCATAAAGGCCTTATACAGCTTGAAACGGTCTTACACACTAGTCCGCATGCCACAACTAGCAGCAGTATACCGGTCGTCGCCCGCTTTCACACAAGGTATCGGCGCCGTAGAACTGTCATCCAAAGCGTAATAGCACTTGCTGACGTTATCCGTACTCGGCGGTAGTGTTTTGAGGAACGTACGATCCATACCCAGCGGACCTAGAATTCGACTCTGAACGAAATAAAAGTATGAGGTCCCATTGAGCGCTTCGATGACCTTGCCAGCAAGATCAAAAGCAGCGTTGTACGAAAACTGGCATCGGAAAGGAAGCATACGGTTTTAGCTGTTCAGATGTTTCATCGAGTTTGCCTCGCTAACAAGGACGTTGCCATCTGCCCCGAGCCACGGATAGTCGTTCCTTGCCAGGCCAGTTCCATGTGACAACAGAACACTGATCGTAGTATTACTTTGCAGTACAGCATCCCCGCTATGGGATTCGGGCAAGGCATCTTTAATGAGGGAGTCCGAGTTGGCTTTTTTTCGTCGACTAGAATGCCTATGGCCGCGACGTTCAGAGCTTTTGTGAGGGAGGCAGCAGCAATGATCGTCTCATTGGTCGTTGGAAGATTCAGTTCTTTGTCCCGAAAGCCAAAGTTTTCATTGTATACTGCGTCGCTATGGGGCGTCATACCCAAGGATACGCCGGATGTGCCTCCTATTCGCATTATTTCTTCGATCTTGGGTCGCAACAGTTCGAAGCAGGACGACCAGTTACCCATGGTCATGGTGGTCATGGTTCTTGCAAGGCAGCCAGCTCTCGCAGCAAGTGATCAGCCTGAGAAGCAGGTTAACGGAAATGAGAAGGAGAATAAAGAGGGGAGCTTCGATAACGATACATCTGGAGACTGTAAGCTCATTTTTATTAGCAGCCGTCTCACGACGATCCATCCCCATGCTTACCAAGCGTCTATGATATTTCGAAGTTTAGTGCTCCACTTCCCCAACTTCGCCTCCAACCACGACAGCCCGCGCCTTGAATTCCTGCAAATCAGGAGGGTCACGCAAATACTTCGTGTTTCTCACCACCGTGACTTCCGCAGCCTTCGTTAGCCTCAAATGATTCTTCATCTCTCTGTCCTGCGTAGCCTCGTCACCAGTTCCCTCGTGCAGCTCCTTTTCTTCCTCCATTTGCTTTGATACTTTTTGGTAACGGGCTGCGGTATCCTTGAGTACGGCGTGCATGCTGGCCAGGACCTTCTCTGTAGCTTTGGCGAGCGGTAAGTCTGGGCCAGTAACATCGTCCTGACTTTGCCAGCTTACGGTATCGAGGACTCCAGCCTCTTTCGCAGCTTGCCGTAATCGAGCAACCAGAAGAGCAGCAAACATATCCCCAGTCCCCGAGAAGAAAACCGGCAGAGCAGGAACCGTAATCCTGAACATCCTCGGCTTTGCCCCATCCTTCGTCGCCGTAGACCCAATAACCGACAATTTCGCCTGTCTCCCACTCTCCTCCATTTCCCCCACAGGCGTCCCCACAACCGTCTCCGGCAACCGTATACTCGTAACAAGCACATGCGGCACCCCATACCCCTGATGTAACCTCCTAATCGCCCTCTCCATCGCCCCCACATCCCTAATTTCCACCTCACTCAACAGCTCCACCTCGAACTGATTCGGCAGAATCAAATCCGCATCCCGCAACAAGCTCTTATAAGCCGGCACCGTATCCTCCGCCACGTATATCCGGCCATTGTCCCCCATGACAGGGTCGAGAACCCAGAAGAAGGAGCCTGGTTTCGTGCTGGCGCGGAGTTTGGCGTCGCGGCCAATCTTGCCGACTTGTTCGACGAGCGCGGCGGAAGGACAGTAGCCTGAGAGGAGCATGTCGAAGGTGTCGAGGTGGGCGTTCTTGAGGCCTTGATAGAGGTCGGCTACTTCTTCGGGAGTGGTTTTGCGGCCTTTGAAGGTTTTGTAGGCGACGTGGTTGCCTGCCATGTCAAGTCAGCGTACCAATACCCCCGTCTGCTTGCTCATGTAGTGTTGGTCTGTCTCACTGTAGTTCACGGTGTGTATAGCAGACACCTCACAGCCCAGCGTCTGCATACAGAACGTCGCCATTGTGTTTCCGACATAGCTACTGTTCGTTCAGCATGTGTATCCTGTCGCTGTCCTGCCAATCGACTTACCCAGAAGTCACCTTGGAGCAGGCATTAGCTCATCACAGTCCCGTGCCAGCGAAAGGGAACGAAACCCACATGACTGGCAATGGCCAGAACGTGAGTCTCCGGCACCTCTGCGTCGCCGCCATCTGCCATGGTCGCAGTCTGCAGATGTCCACGATGGGTATCTCTTCGCGTGGAGTACCGGTACGAAGAAGCTTGATGTAAGGTTGAGAGGCACAGAGGGAAACACAAAGGCAAACAAAGATGACGTTGGTGGATCGACGTGCAGTTTTTCAGGTTCGGGTCGATCGGTCGAAGGACTCAAGTCCGGGCCCGATTGACGAGAGCCCTTTCCCATGTTACACAGCCTGCCTGAGAGCTGATCTTTTTACTCCCTCATGCATGATGACACATATTCGCATTGCTTCATACCGCCAGAGCCTGTTTATGAGTAACGGCTCGTATCGGGATGGTCCACGCGTCTTCCCCNCCCCGCCATTCCTTCTCATGCACGATACCATCTGACTGATAACGCCGCAAACACCTTCCATGCCTGGTACAAAGTCTCGAGTGTGAGCCGCTTATTCTTCGTCGCCGATCTAAAAAGGAGAAAGTGTCAGCCATTTGCAATTGTGTGCGCGATCCGGGCTGTAGACTCGCGTACCTTTGGCGCCAAGTAGAATCGGAGGTAGCTGTTGTTGCTCATCTCGTATTCCACAAGCAGAGGGACTTCGTTGCTCAGGCAGAGCTTGACCGATGCGCTGAGGCCGCTAGCCTTGCAGAAGTTGGTCAGGTACTTGAGGGAGAAGGTCAGGGCGACGGGCTCGGAGAGATTGATCTCGATGTCGTTGTCGGGCTTCTCGACGTTGGTATGGGAGCGGAGGGTGACGGAGCCGTTGCCAATATCACCCTGGCACTTGAACGAGACGCCGTCCTTGGTGCACTCGATGGAGACTGCGCTTGATTAGTACATTCCTCCTATGTAGTATGAACATCACTCTTACCAGACTCCGAAAGTGCCTGAAGATCCCTCGTAATGCGCTGGAACTCCGAACTAGGCATCTTAATAGTCGCCGCATACTCAGTGTCCGGAATACCCAAATGCTCTTGGTCGATATCCATCAGCTTGATATCATACTCGCTGATCCTGTCGTTCTCCGAGTTCTCGAATTGGAAGTTGACGACATCTGGCGCATCCTCCGCCTTCATCGTCAGGATGTCTTCATCGTGAGCGGCACGGAGAACCTTTGTGAGGGAGGTCAGGTTGATGCCGAGGGCGATATTGCGGTCGCAGCGGAAGGGCGAGAAAGATTCCGACTTGAGCTGCATAGAGACGAGGGCGACGTGCGAGTTGTCCATGGCCTGCAGCGCGATGCCCGAGTCATTGCAGTCGAAGTTGCAGTCTTGCACTAGGTCCTTGATCGCGTCCACCACCTAATTTGCGGGTTGTCAGTCATTGTCGTCAGACAAAAAGCCTGAAAACGTGTTGCTGACCTTTTTCAGCAGCTTGGCCTGCTCCAATCGTGCCTCCAACACTGTCGTGTAATTAGCCCTGGCCGCGTTTTGTTGAGCTCAGAATGCATACTCTTGCTTGCTGTAGGTTGTTTTGTGTAGTTTGGCGGTTTGTTCTACCCTGGAAGCCTGATAGTGCTGCGATGTAAAGTATGCGGCGTGGATGGAAGTGGGATGTTGGTGTGCGATATTTGAACGGAAAAGCTTTGGAAACGGCGACGCGCGTGGACGTGGACGCGCTTTCCTCGTGTTTCAAATTAAAGTGGGGGAAGTGGTATCACGTGCAAGCATCTCTCTTGGGGGCGATATATTTCGAGTGCCTCAGGAGTGCATTCACTTTCAATTTGGCGAGGGAGATGACATGGATCAGTTTGCCCAGATTTTTGTTTTGAACGTTGCCAGAGAAACAGAATCTCATCGAAAGCGTCCATTATGGGCCGAGCACAATCAATCCATAACACAGAACACAGCATGATATGGTCTCAGCTGAGACAGCGTTTCGACTGTCGAGGGCGGGCAGACGAGCATGTAGGGCACGTCGCATCAACTGAGCCATATGCGGTCTTGAAGAACTAGCAAGCTACAACATCTGCCCGGAATGAACTCTTCTCTTAGTCAGATCTTCCATGGATAAGTCAGCTAGGAGAAAGGGACGCAAAGACTTGGTCTGGATGATATTGCATTTGATTGGGCCGGCTGCTGAGCCGCCAGATTGCAGAACATCCCGTCTTGCAGACTGCCGACATTCGTAATGTCCATCGCGTGGAGACTAGCCCATTGATCGTCCCCGTAGATCTCCATGACTGAGCGATGAATAAGTGATCATGCAGTGGGTCGGTAGACGGGAGGCCAGATCGCATCAAGGCAAGGCTCCGAGATCGATGCTCCAATGTAAGTGCCCGGGATACTGATCAACGTGGTTGCTCGCTCCGCGCATTCGCAATCCTGCACTCCCAGCGGTATGGTCCACACGTGGTGCGTGTCGCAGGCAAGGTAAGCCACAAGGGTGGAGTGGTTGTTCAGCCTTCCTGGCAGGTACGAAGGATTGTATAGTATTGATGTTCCATCTCCACTAACAGGGAGCAGCTCCATCGCCTGCAAATGCTCGACCCACGACAGGCTACGGCATAATCACAGGATCGTCTCTCGCCACCCAGTAACGCACAACTCCCGCGTCCACTCACCCTCCGTCCAGACCAAATATCCCCTAGCCTCCAAACTCTAAGCCTTACAAAGGCCATAGAACAGCGTCCAAGTCAAAACAAAAGACATCAAGCCACCAAACATATCGCCGGCCCACAGATCCGACACCGGACGGAAGAAATACGCTTTAGGCTCCTGCTCGGCCTTGAGCGAGAAGATGAGTAGGGAAACCATAGCCGTGCCGACGAAGTAAAAGATGAAACCCGGCCAGGACTCCAGACCCAGCGTGCCGGCCGCGACTCCAAAGAGCGAGGCGGTCAGTGCGCGAATGTTCGAGACGGTCTGTGTGTGGCGATGTGCATGTTAGCGTGGTATCTCATCAAGAAGGGAGCGAATCAGAGGACATTGTAGGGCTGTCTACTTTGCTTCGGGGAGCAAGGGAGGATGGGGACTGGGACTCACGCGAGCGTTATGCTGGACGCTTTCCGTCACAATGGGATGGATGGCGAGCTCTCGTTCGTCTAGCATCTTGCTTTTGTTACTAGCGGGATATGTCGGGCGGTGGTACTTCTGCAGCGGACGAGACTGTGGTATGCCTCGCTAGTCCACAGTTGTAGTAGAAGCTGACGTCCGGTCTATTGTCCCTGCCTGCGATTCGGGTACCTGTTCTCCGTCTCTCGCCAAGCGTGGCTTTGTGCGCGCGTTCGTTCCGGGCCGGAGAGATGGGTGCGCCGCTGGAAGATGCGAGATGCGAATGCGGAGCGGTCAGGGTATAACAACTGCGGCAGTTCAGAGATGAGCCTCGCTGATGATGATGTGTGTTGATGAGAAAGGACAAAGGTGAGGTCGCGGCGCGCCTTCCGGTCCACTGAAGCTTCGGGCCCGGCTCTCCCGCACTGGCCGCTGGCGACTTCACGTTGCTCTCCACGCTTTCTCGTCCTTCGCAATGCAACGGATCGAAAAGGTGCTTACACACACGCAATCTGAGCCACTTCCATCGCTCCGACGCTCTGGACGTCCTGCGGAAGGAACCGGACGCTTCTCATGACAACGCCTCGTCAAAGTCAAATCTACCATCACATCAACCCAGATACTCGGTGCCTGGTGAGCGTACTCATGTTTGCCACCGCAAGCACGTGTCGACTCGCAGTATCATTCGAAGCATTTGCGAAAGAGTGAGAGTAAATGCAACGAAGCTCATTTGCTAGTGCAGCTTGGTCTCGATCAAAACAAATCAATACGGCCGAGAAGGAAGGCCGTTTCAGCGCTCGAGATACTACGTACGCTGTGTAACACACAGAGTGAAGTCTGACATCCATATCATAATCTGAAGCAGATGCCCTGCACCCGCGAATGGCCCAATCCCAATCCCGATCCCAATCCTATGCTCCATCGCTAAGAACGTCCACAATGTATCATGCTCCAATCGCTATCATGCTCCTCTTCCCCTGTATATTCATCACGCGCTCGTGGTCCAGACTCGAAACAAACAGTCGATGCGAACTCAATCGAATAGGCGGCCGTCTTCAAGATATCTGCATTCAGCGTCAGTCGCAGTCACAATATCAGATCGCCAAATCACTCACTCCTGTAAGTAGCGACTCAAGGTATAACCTGGTATGTCACTAGCTGCTCGCAGCAATTGTAACGCTCGTCTGAAGTAGCGCTCGTATAGTCGAGGGCTGGAAACGTTCCCCAGCGACATGTATGCTTCCGCGGCCTGGTGAAGGTCAGTATTGAATACTCTGCGAGGGCGGGACAGTGAACTCACTGTGACGAGAAGATCTCCGGATAGCGCTCTCTGATCAGTAGCAGCAGCAACTGCTCGCTCGAAGTAGTCGATAGCTGGCTGAAGGTATCCCCTGACTTCAACATAGTCCGCCGTCCCTGATCGCCTGTCTGCCTCGGCGTCTGCCTCTTCGTCTCGTCTAGCCTGATCACTGCCGCTCTGGCACGAGTGTCGAGACCGCAACGAAGCGCCACTGGAGGAAGAGCTTGCTTCACTGCGGTGTATGCGGTTCAGTATAGGTTGTGCTCGAGCCAGCCATGACTGCCCAATCCCTCGGAGCGCGGCGAGATTCTGTGGCTCCCGTTGCTGAACTATCAGCCAGTTTCGAGAGCACCACGCCGCGATATTCGTCACTCCCCCGCCGTCTATATCGGACAGAGCAAGTCTCTGGAGACCAGCGATCATCCAAACCTGCTCCTGCGTTCTGTTCGACTGTTGCATGAAGGTGGTGTTGTCGAGATGTGTTATGATTGTTCGTGCGAGGTTCACGAACTCACGCCAGCGATCTGGCGACTGGCGTAGCATCGCATAGATTTGGTGGAGACTGGTCTTGCACACTGTGATGCGCTGCTCTTCGTTCATGACTTTGGTGACGGTTAGAAAGAAAAGGAAAATCTGGTAGAGCAGACGGTTCATGCTGACCACTTCGGGGGTGACATTTGGGTCTTTGAAATCGATGTATATGCTGCCTGGAGCGATTCGTGTGTAACTTGAAATTGCAGCAACGAGGACATAGAGACATCCAACTGTTGGTTGATGACTGTTTCCCAATGGAGTGTGCTCCGACAGCTGGTGTAAACGAAGTGTGGAAACAGCAAAGGGGCCGTTTGATCGACGAATGAGAATCGATACTGCGCTGTGGTTGCATTGGTGAACGGACACGGTCGACGTTGGAGCGTAGAAGATTATTTAGCATGCATAGAAACGAGAGAGGATAGTGACAGGGCTGTACAGTAGGAGCAAGTCGCCACACTTTGTACGCAAGGAAAGCGTCCATGCTCTGCAGCGGACCATCCGAGGCGTATGGTAGCGTCGAAGGAAGCGCAACATGGCCTCATAGGCCAAGGTCGATATTGCTGGTCAGATGCCAGGAATGGCTAGGACAGAGTGAGATGCGAGCCGCATTATGCGGTAGCCTTAATCGAACGATGAGTCTTTGACGATCCTCAGTCGCGTCTCGCCCAGAGCAGGTCGAGAATGCACCAGAAGGTTGGAGCAGCGGTCATGAAGCGCGGTTCAGAGAGAGCGTGGGAACGCTTGAGAGCGGTGCTTTCTAATCACCGAGTAAAGCCATGAGCCAAGGAACAGACCGGGCCCTGATCGCAAACGTCAGAGCAGCTGAGCGATGCGATGCGATGCGATGCGAATGACCATTGGTTGCTGACTGCATCGCCAGTGCGCAGCTGGAGGTGTGCCATCTTGTGCATGACGAGCGAGACGAAAAGTTGTCGTGAGGGAGGAGAGTTGTGAAGTGAGTGTGTGAGGTCGGTCGGCTTCAAAGCGCCGGCCTGCCGTCGCATCCACCGGCCGAGAGCGGGTAGGTAGGGAAACTGCGACGTGCGAGGTATAGGCTTTATCCCTTTGCAGAGTCTCGTATATGATACAACCTGTTGACCACAATTCGGGAGAGCGATATCGCTGCTGTCGCTTGATGCCAGATGCGGGTGTTGGTGTTCTTGGTGCAGTCGCGAGAGCTTACCATTCGAAGCAACTGATAGACAGCGATGCTGCTGCGCCCGGAGCTTTCGCAAGTTGGCACAAGCAGTCGTCTGCGCCAAGTCAGCCAGAGGGAGCCGGCAAGCGCAAGGCCTGCTGCTCCAGTCGGCATGCCGTCATCTCATCAGCAAGAATCCGGGCGAGTCTGGAGCACGATTCCGTTCCATGCCCATGCTCTCATCCGAGAGATGCGGTTCCGCAGCGAGGTGGGATGGTCATGGTGGGCGCATAGGGCTGCAGCTTGCAGATGGAGGATGCGAATTCTCGAGATAGGCGGTGGCTCAAGGTGAATCAGATGAATCATCCTGCAGCTGCGGTACAGGTACATGTATGGGTATCGCTGGTGGTCGCCTGATCGTCGCTTGAGGGCTTTCAGAAATCGATCATCCGGAGCGGCCGTTCCCAATAACAGCCGCATGGAAGGTGATGTCTATGAATGTGCTGCGAGATGGTGTTGTTGACGGAGAAGGCAGGAGAGCAGTCCGCGACTTGTTGGAACTAATGGCGCGAGCTTTATATGGAACAAAACAGGACTAGTCGCTGCTTGTTTGGCCAAAGAGGAGTCCATGACAACGACGAGGATCGAGACCCTGTCTGCTATCCGATCTGTCTGGCATCAAATCGTTGCAGGAGAATTGTAGAAGGCTGATAATTGTGATAGAAGAGTTGAAGTCTAGACGGACGGCAGAGAGATGACGAATGACGGGCAGTTTCAGGGGTCGAAATGTGAAACGGTTCTGTCGCATGCGCTTTCCGAGCGTCGTGTGAGCAACTCCTCCACCTCCGCAGACACCTGCATCTGCATCTTGCCCCAATTTAACAACACAACTCCCTGACCTCCGCTGTCCGACCGACAACCGCGAACGAGCCCTCCCTTCTGCCCGAGCAACTGGCACATACTGATCATATTGATTGGCCACCCACTATTTCCTCCGCCTGCTCAGACGCCTCGGCAGTGCTGCCGCCTTGCACATCAAGCCACACCCCAATTAGCAGCATCATGCGGCGTTCGGGGTGAAACGAAACAGCGCAGACGAGTGAATGGAGACTTACGTGGACCACCGCAGTCCCTTGGCCGCTTACCTCGAAGGTCCGTCTCTCATACTATTATATCGCTCTGCCCGGGTCATCTCGCGCATCGCCCCCTCCACCGCGCCGCCATGTCCCGCACTGCGACCACTGTACTGATTCCATATCCAGGCGAGGGCTCCTTCGATCCAGACACTTCCGAACATGACTCCAGAAATATCGACTCGCGCTCCAAGCACCCTTCCGTATCCGGATCACCTTCGATAAACAGCACGACAAATCATTCGTTTGCGCCGTGTGCCAAAGCTGTGCCACATCCACGAGTGAGAATACCGCCGACCAATTCACATATTCAGCCGATCCCTCAAAGCGCATTTACGCGAGCACACCATGCATGGTCTACCGCTTGGAACTCTCGGCTGGGACGTGCAGACAACGCCAAGTTCATTGAGCACTTTCGATACACCATCGTCGCCTCACAACTCCTGAACGAATATCTCGACCACGGTACCGCCCACCCTGCACCTGCACCGGCTCTTGGTCTCGACGGTGCCTCCGATGATGTGAGTAGCCCGACTGCCTCGGCGAGCATATACGGCGCGGCAGCAACAGCAGTGGCTGCCTTGGCTTTGGCGTACTTGTTACAGTGGACACGGACGCGTCGTGATGCGTCATGGAGCAAGAGCAGGGTTGCGCTGGCGCTTGTTGTGCTAACGGTGGTTGCGTTCGTGGGTTATCAATATGGCAGACGGCAGTGGGTGAAGTCGTTGCGTCGCCAAGCCGTGGATGCGGCTTCAGATCTCACCATAAATTGGCAGGCGTTTGAGCTTTCGTCAAGCTCGGCCCTGTCTTTCATTCAAGAGGTCGAATTGGTGTCAAAAGGATATCGGCTGAGCACACCTCTGCCGCCTGCATCACGCATCGAAGAGAGTGGAGCTACAAGGAGGTGTGCGAGACTTCGCAAAGCTTTGCAAAAGGCGTACTCATCCACTATCCCCGTGTGCATCGACGCTTGTTCATCACTACGAGACCTTGTCGAGGAAGATGATCTGGACAAGTACATGGAGGTGTATGACATTTCGACTCAAGACGCTAAAGAGGCATCGGAAGTCGATTCCATGGCCGTGCTAGAGGACGATCCCGAATCGCTAAAGTCGCTCAGAGTGCTGAGTTACCGTTCCGGTGTGCTTCGTCGGCTAACACTGTGTTCACTAATGGCCCTGGAAGCAGACGGTGGCAAGCCCGACATTCATCGCTGGCAGATTGCAACAGATGTGTTGCGTAACCTTAATCAGGTCGTAGCTGCATCTGCGGAGCGTGTCCGTCAAATTCTGAGTGAGATGGAGCTTTTCAACCTCCCAGTCACGCCCATGAAGGCAAACCACGGACCTACCAGGGAGAAAATGCGAAGCCAGGTCCGCAAGATTAGCGCTCTTTCGTCTGGCATCCGCGGACTACAAGCCAAGATGCAAATATTGCGAGAAGAAACCAACAGGTCGATCGAGCAGTCGGACGATTTGACAGATCTCGGCCCGGGACTGATGGTGCAATACGAATCAATCGGTGCCGACCTGAAAGAACTTATGCAGGCTTGGGAAAACGGCAAGCAATCTCTCCAAAGCAACCTCACGCGGCAGGAACGAAGGATATCCATGGCTTCCAGCGGCCTACGCTCGCCAGTCTCAAGTCTCGGAGGCCTCACAGCCGTCGAGGAGAACGAAGGCTCTCCGGCCGATGCGTTGCGAGTCCTCAATGGGGAGTACAGCAAATCGAATAGATCGAGCATGGCCACCACGCCTTCCGATGAGGAATTGGTCTTCGAAGGCGTCTCGATGCCTAGGCAGAGACAGCGGGCTAGCACTCTCACGCGAGAAGAACGCATTGTAAAGATGCAGGAAGAACGCGAGCGACAAGCTACTCTGCGGGCACAACGCGATGCGAATACGAGTATGCTGCGCGAGCTGGAGACGGTCATTAATCTCCGACCGAAGAAGCCTACGAATGGAGGAGTGGCTAGGATTACGTCCCTATGAGTGGCTTTCGACACTACGGAACTATTGTTCTTCCAACAACGCAACATGCCTTTCTGTTTGGGCAAAGGAGTACTTGCATAAAACTCAAGAGATACCCTTCATATATTCTTATTGCTTGCGGTGGCGTGGTTCTTGTTCACTCTGTACAATTAGCGATGGCGCTGGACATGAGGAGTAGGGGCGGAGGGCTCAAATTTGGGTTCGATTATGAGAAGGACTGGTTGTGTACACATTGTCTAGTACTAGTACAAATGAAGGCTGTGATGGCCGACTTTGTCAAGATGACAACTTTGTCTCCTGTCTATCTACCGCTGCTCCATTGCTTCGGTTGATGTCATGCTCACGCTACCACTTCCTCATCACCCATATCATCCCAATCGAGATCCTGAAAATCCTCCACACCACCAACATCGCCCATCGCAGCTTGAGGACTCGCAAAGGGATCCGCCAATTTCCCATCCATCGGCGGCGTCGCCGGCGCCTGGAAAGAAGACTCCAACACACTATCGCTCTGCCACATCATCGGCGAAGACGCAGCCATTCGCCGCTTGTTCTTGTACACATTGAACGTGGGCGCGCCTTCTTCTCCAGGCAGCGACAGACGGACTTTCTTGTTCGGCGCGGGACTGGAGAGCGAGAGGTTGCGTTTCCGCGGGTCCGAAAGGGCGTTGGGTTTAGGGGCGATGAAGAGTGGGCTGGCGTTGTTGGTTGCTTGCCGATGGCCAAGGGCGGAGTTGGGGGTGTGCGTGAAGCCTGTGTGCATGCTTGGGACGCCGTAGGCGGTTTGAGAGGTGTTGTGGGGGATGTTGGGGGTCAGAAGGGGGTCGGCGGTGCCTTTGTTAACGAGCCAGGCTCGGGCTGGTGTGATTGCTGGAAGTTGGGGGAAGTTGGTTGGTCGTGCGGTGGGGTGGGCAGGGGCAGCCTTCTTTGGAGTGCTGTTGCTTTGGGTCCGGCTTGGTGTCGCGTTCATCTTGGCTATCTGTTGGTCCAAGGCGTGCATTTGATTGATTTTCTTCATCTCTCCTCCCAAGCCGTTTGTCGACCAGTCGCGCATCCTCTCCTTCAGAGATTTCGACATGGGCGATTTGATTTTGTTCATCATACGGTTCATGTATGCTCCCTGATACTGAGTCTTCTTCACTGGCGAGACACTGCCTGACGGAGCGAGAGCTTCTGATTTGGCGGGCGAGAAGGAGGATATGTCCGACTTGGAGGGGGAGACACTGCCATCGGAGGCTCCCTCGGCGTAGTTGACCTTCTTGGTCTCCTTCACGCGGGCGCTTCTCCGGACTCGGGGAGCGGGCATGTCTTCTTCGAAATTACTCTTACGCGACTTTTTGACGGGCTTGCCATGCCTCTTGGGCGTATCCTGCATGTTTGGAGTTCGACTTCGCTGATCAAGACCCTGCCGCTCAGCAATCGGTGGAGCCATGGACAAGGGATTTGGTGCAAGATTGAATTCGGATCTCCTCTGCTTTACAATGATATTGTCGTCTGCCTCCGGGCGTAGAGGGCGTGCCTTGAAAAGCATAGAGGTAGGAAGTATGGACGATCGCGGCCGAGGCGGGCGAACATCAATCTGAGCTGGAAAGCCTCGCAGCTCATCTGGCAATCGCGGGGCCACACATCGCCGTCCCATCGCCCGAGCCTCATGTACGGCAAGCATATACAGCTGTTTCGCATACGAGACAATCTGATCCGCTCTCTGCGTCTGCCTGCTCAGATAATCCCTTTTCTCGCGAATCTGATCAGCCGCCACTGCGAGTCTCAACACCTCCGGGTCCCCGTTCCTGAACTTGAGAGCTGCAGCCCGGTCGGCTTCGTTGAGAGAATTCCATTGGGCCTCGACGGCGTAGCGGGCGGGCATGAAATGAGTGTTGACACTTTCCTGCAGGGCTTGAGAAGCGCTAGCGAGCTCGGCCTTACAGGTGTGGACGTGGTCAAGGTATGCGCCATTGGCATCACGGGCGCAGTAGAACTTGCCGATGCCACATGAGAGGGGCGGCTCTTTGTGGTCGGCGCTGTAGTTGGGGCACTGGATTTTCTGGAAGAAGGGCAATTCGAGTTCCCGTGCTTCGGGGCATGCTGATTCGTGTAGCTTGCGGTGACCGCAGGTGAAGATAATGAAGCCTTGGAAGCACATCTTCGCTGGCGGTGGTATTTGTTTGGCATGTGCTGTGCGAGGGTCGAGGCTTTTGGTGGCTGCAAATTTCGAGTTGTTTCGACGGAGAAGGTGCGGGGCACATCGATTCGCGTTCTGTGAAGTAGGGAAGGCACGACCATTCACTTACCGTCACGCACATCTAAGACATTCGCTCTCTACAGGATGCGAGTGCGCCATGCACACAAGCATACTGCGAGGCCAATTGGCCTGTCTTGCTCAAGGCGAGATTCCGTCTTCATCGCTTCCTTGCCTACCCCCAACATCATAAAGGATTGTTCCAAGCCACGAACAGCAGACGCTGCGGGCTCCCAAGTCGACTCGAGAACATCTCTCTCCTTCCGACCATCGTGACCGTCCAGTTTCGGCCGATGCGAAGTCCGGGCCGTCGCGTGGTCCGACGTGCTTCCGCTGAGATGACCAAACTTGCAAGGACGGCGTTGCGATAGCTCGAGACTGTCTGCATGTATCAGAAGGGATTTCGCAATTAATGGAACAAAAGTCCGCCGTGAAGGAGTGAAGGAAGCAAAGGGCAGGAAGGGAAGGGGAAGTGAGGTTTGGTGATTGATCAGCAGGCGAGCTCCTAACTTAACTCACTAGCGCCATCTCATCGGCACTCCAAGATTTGCCGTTGCAGATTCAAACACGGGCAAACAACGCCCTTGTGAGCGCGTCGAATTGTTTTCCTGTCTCAGATCGCACAAAGGAGAGATTCGGTCGTACGGGCGTTTGACGCATAGATGCCGTGCACTCCTTGCCAACGAGGGGACCCGGAATATCGAAAAACGATGCTGCTGAGGATCGACGTTGACGTTGATGACTGTCTCCACGCATCGTCCCGTGTGCGGTGGAAGGGGCGGAGAGAGGAGATCTTACCGGCGCGGGTTTTCGGTCGGACTTTCAGACGTCCGTGACAAGGCGATCGCCTTCAACTTGCACTCGTCAACCGAAATTTACAAAGATATCTCGATCGTTCTTCTGACACCTTCACCGTAAACACTGCGTCTTTCGCTTCTTCCTTCTTCTCATGTCTGCTTGCGACATTGGATGACACTCCCTGAAAACGAATCGCGTTCCTCTCTCTCCTCCCCATCAACCGTCATCCTGGAGCTCTCCCCTGTCTGTGCGGAAGCTTAGCAGTCATGAGCGACACACACGACGTCGAGAAGCAGAGCGACGCGCCCGTCAAATCACAACATGCCCAAACTACTACTACGACTACACCCGGGCACAGCGACGCACAGCATGTACGCATACAAGAGGAGGGCAACGCTGCTTCGAGTGCGGCCAGTCAAGACGGACTTGGCGATGAGAAGCCGGCCAAACGCGACGAAGAGCACGCGACCGACGGACTGATCAATGGAAGGACCAAGGGCAAGATCGCTGTCATCATGCTCGCACTGTGTCTGGCTGTCTTTCTCGCCGCATTGGACGTCACCATCGTCACCACCGCGCTCCCTACCATCAGTGAACACTTCCACTCCTCCGCCGGATACACATGGGTTGGTTCTGCCTTCTTGCTTGCCAATTCAGCCTCAATTCCATCGTGGGGAAAAGTATCAGACATCTTTGGGCGGAAACCAATGCTGCTGGTCGGTAACATCATCTTCATGGTTGGCTCCCTCGTCGCTGCACTGTCCAACAGCATTGGCATGCTCATCACCGCCCGTGCCATTCAGGGTGTCGGTGCTGGCGGTCTGATTATCCTCGCCAACATCGTCGTCGGTGACCTGATCCCGCTCCGCATTCGCGGCGCTTTCTATGGTATCATTGGAGGTGTATGGTCGATTGCCGGCGCGCTGGGTCCAATCGTTGGAGGCGCATTCACGCAGAATGTGAGCTGGAGATGGTGTTTCTACATCAATCTTCCCCTGGACGGAATCGCCTTCTTCATTCTGTTATTCTTCCTGGATATCAAGACTCCGCGTACTCCTATCTGGGACGGGATGAAAGCCATTGACTGGATTGGATCCCTTACCATTGTCGGCGGTACTCTCATGTTCCTCTTTGGCATGCAATACGGAGGTGTCTCTGCTCCTTGGGATTCGGCCGAGGTGCTCTGCCTAATCATCTTCGGTGTCTTTACCTTCTTCATCTTCTCGCTGTGGGAGTGGAAGGGCGCCAAGTACCCTATTATCCCGATGACAATCTTCAATTCCGTCACCAACTGCGCAACTCTGGCTACTGTCTTCCTGCACGGCTTTGTCTTCATTGCGGCCCAATATTACCTCCCGCTATACTTCCAAGCGATTCGAGGAGCCACGCCAATTCTCTCCGGCGTCTACCTTTTGCCCACGGCCATCTCGATCGCCTTTGGTAGTCTGTCGACGGGTGTTTTCATCGCCAAAACCGGCATGTTCCTTCCGCCAATCTGGATGTCATTCTTCTTCATGACGCTTGGCTTTGGCCTCTTCATCGACTTTAGTGCGAACAGCTCCTGGGCCAAGCTCATCATTTTCCAGATCATCGCAGGTCTCGGGGTTGGTCCTATGTTCCAAGCCCCACTCATCGCCCTGCAGGCACATATCAATCCCCGCGATATCGGGACCGCCACTGCCACCCTTGGATTCGTTCGACAGCTATCAACAAGTATCTCTGTCGTCATCGGCGAGGTCGTCTACACAAACGAGCTGCAGAAGAAGGCACCACAAATCGATGCAGTTCTTACCCCTGCACAAGCAGGTCAAATTCTGGGCGGCAGTGCTGGAGCAAGCACCGGCTTCATCGATTCCCTACCACAGCCGGCGAAGGGCGTCGTCCGTGTTGCGTTTGCCGACTCGCTGCAGCCAATGTGGATAATGTACACCTGCTTCGCAGCCGCCGGCTTAGTCGCCATGTTCTTCATCCAGAGGAAGAAACTGACGCGGGAGCACGAGGAGACCAAGACCGGTTTGGAAGCCGAGAAGGCGAATGCGGAGGCGAGAAAGGAGGAGAGGGAACAGAAGAGGATGTCAAAGATGAGCAAGAGGAACAGCCAGATGCCGCCGAGTAGACCGGCGAGCAGTGCGGTTATCAGCGACGAGGAGAAGGATCTAGAAGCGGGTCAGCCCGCCAAAGAAACGGCAGTGTAAAAGAGCGAACAGCATTTGATTGTCATTCAGGAAAGCGATAGATTACGACTGCATAATAAGAACGACGACTGACGCACGGTAACGATATTCTGGCATGGTCTTATGCTTTCTTTGCTGTAACAAAACTTGTTGATAATACACGGCTCTAATTCATCAACCAAACGTCAGGAAAGCCTCGCCCCCATCGCAAAGCAACAAGAGAATCAAAGCCACACAACAATCTTCCTTGTTGTGGCATGATCAAAATTGGTCTACATGGTAACAATCACATCTAACAACATACCACTCTAGTTGCCCCCAATCCAACGCAAGTAGAAAGGCATCTTCAACCTCCGCAAGGCCATCAAAGCATGACAACAATCTTCCTCGCCGAAACCCCCCTAGCCGCAACATCCATCGCCCCTTGCACCGCCTCTAACCCTCTCCCAACAACTTCCGCCTTCGGAGCAGCAACAAAAGTCCCAGCCGCCAGCGCCTTAGGCAAGAAATCGTCGAAGACAGCTTTGCCCACCCCGTTATCTTTTAGCGTCGTTCCGAAAATTCTTCCCATTTGGATTCCCTCCGGCAGGTCGTCGCCGCCGCCTTTGGTCGAGGCAACGCAGCCTTTGCCGGCGACTTTGCGCACAACTTCGACGCAAGCGACGGCTGCGGAGGAGCCGATGCAGTCGAGCGCACCGGCGAGGGGCTTGTTGAGGGTTTGGAAGGCTTGGATGAGGTCGGTGGTAATGGTGGGGGAGTTGTAGTCGAACACCTGAGCTGCGCCGAGGGATTTGACGAGGGAGAAGTTCTTTGGGGAGGCGGTAGCGATGACTTCGTAGCCTGCGGCGACGGCGAGTTGGATTGCATTGCTGCCTACGCTGGAGGAACCGCCCCAGATTAAGACTGTCTGGCCTGTTGGGATTCGTCGAGGTTCGGTAGGGAGTTCGAGACCGAGATAAGGCGCTGCTTGGAAAAGGCCACATGCCGCCGTGGAGAGTCCAAGAGGAATCACAGCCGCATCTTCATACGCCATCGCATCTGGGATCGGCGAAGCCATGTGCTCCCTCAAAATCGTGAAGTTCTGGAAAGCGTTTTCGCGTTTACTTCCAATCCCAACAGCCAGACCAACAATTCTGTCGCCTTTTGTGAAGCGAGAAACATTGGAGCCCATGGCTGCGACTAGGCCAGAGACATCGTGGCCGAGGAGCGCTGGGTACTGGAGGGGGAAGACGTCTTTGGATTGGAGGAGGTTGTCGATCGGATTGATGGCGATGGCTTTGTTTTGGATGAGGATCTCGTTGGGTTCTGGTTCCCACATTGGAGCAGATTTGAGGGTCAAGGGGTGGGCTCTGGCTTCTAGGAGCCAGGCTGCTTGGTTGGTAGACGACATTTTGGTTGAGTGGTTGAGTTGGAGGGTTTTGAACAGAAGATTCGGAGGGTCTGTCCTTTGCTCTGGAAATATTTCGATTGGTTGTTGCTATGTTGGAGATTCTGTCAACGAGGTGGATTTGGGATGCTTTTATGTATTCTTGACGGAATGATCAACCCTCAGCTAGGGGCATTCCCAAGTTGCATCCTGTGTTGGAATATGACTGTGCCACAGTCTTGCGGCCAGTCATTGCTACGAACCATTGTGAACAATACGATTTCGAGTTAGCGTTGAAAAGAAATAACAGTTCCCCCGGTTCGTTGATCATGCCCTTCCGGGTATCTGATGCGAAGGATGTAGTCTATCGAACATTCCTCGCGGCCTTAAGAGAAGATCTGAGCTAAATCCGGTCCGTCGAATCCTGTTCAGCTCTACCATTTAGCTCGACATATTTGTACGAGATGGACTTATCAAGTCCGAGCAACACACGACGAGTGACTGAAAATCCTCGATTCACATCAGATTCCATCACTACCACTTCACAACAACCCTCGCACCACCCGAATCCTTCACAATAGGCGTATAGTAATCCGCACTCAGATCCACAATTTCCCTCCCAACACCCTCCACCAACTCCATCTTTCTCCCCAACCTCCTCATCAACGTCGCAATCCCAATGTACAGCTGCGCATAAGCGAAATGCATCCCGAGACAATTCCTCGGTCCCTTCGAGAACTGCACCAGGTACTTCCCAAGCGGTCGTCCAGACGCAGGCGAAACCGGGTTATCCAGCCATCGCTCTGGGCTGAACGTTAGAGGGTCCGGGAATGTCTGTGGCAGACGATGTTGAAGCGCGGGAGTCATGCTGAATTCTGTTCGGGGTGGGAGGACGTAGTTCTGGTAGCGGATTGGAGCGTGGGCGTTGTAGCGGGTCATGCGGCCGGAGAGGCCGTAGGAGAGGCGTAGGCCTTCGGTTATGACTGCGTTGAGGTAGGGGAGTTTTTCGAGGTCGGGGAAGGAGGGGATGGTGTTTGGAAAGGTTGCTTCGAGTTCTGCTAGCAGGCGAGCTCGGACGTGTGGCTCTTTGAGGATCCAGAAACTTATTAGGGAGAGCGCGCGGCTTGAGGTGTCGATACCGGCCATTGTGATGGTTACGGCGTCGTCTTCCTACGCGGAATTAGATTAGGGTGCTGTCTCAAATGGACAACATTCGATGAGGTGCAACTTACCATTTTTTTCAGAGCAGACGGACTCCTCCCCAGCGTCGACGACAGCTCATGAAAGACCGTCCGATGAGCCACCGATTTATGCCCTTCATTCTCACCAAGCACTACCCTGCGAACCTGGAGCTTCACTGCCTATGCAACAACTCATCAGCAAGCCGCCCAAGCAAAAGCAAATCCGGTTTCTCAACTCACATCAAAAAGAACCAGAATCGCTCCAACATCCGGACTCATCTTTTTCAACAATGCCGGCGGAAGAGCATTCATAATCGTCGTCAAGATCGGAAAATGCGACACAAGATGGACCGAGAGGACGATATTGTGGACAGCGATCGTGAAGGGACTTCTGAAGTCACGATAGTCGATGAAATCGTATGACATGGCGGTCGTGTACCACAACACGTTATCCGCTGCGTACGAAGACCAAGCTTCAGTCAGATTGACCGTCTTCCCTTTCATACTCGCAATATTATCGCACAGCTTATCCGCTCGCATCTGCAAACTTTCTGTAAACTCCAGTACACGCTGACGAGAAAACAGTGGCGCGACCATCGCTCTCCGTCGATCATGTTCCGACGCATCCGGAAAATCTCCAATCGCTTCCGGAGCATTGAAGCGATGAGCCAAACGCTCTGGTTTGTTATGGCGAGGTTGTTTCATGGTGTATAGCTCGTCGAAGTACTCCGGATCCAAGATGTGGACTTGTGTGGGTGATATTCTGATTATGGGTCCGTATTTTGAGTGCCATTCTTCGACTTTCCAAATGTATTGGCCACCTTTGATAATGTCGTAGTAGATCTCGACGAGGCTTGTGAGGGCTGCGAGTTTGGGGCCGGGAATTGGGGCGAGGGGGTGGAGGTAGAGTCTATAGGTGATGAGAGCTGATAGGCTCAGTGCGATCGCCGCGATTGACAGGGCGAAGAATCCAGTCTCCATGGCGTTTTCAATGAGTGTCTGGTGGTTTAGTGTCAAGGGCGTTGGCCTGGAGCTGAGGTGAGGGCTCTTATTGACGGAGGAGATTATACCTTGTTACGCATACTCTGAGGAGCTACTGCAGTAATCATGCACTCAATCGCACAGCTAGCTCTCCTGCTCACTCCACTTTGCATCAGAGCTGCATATTAGATGAGGGTGCAACCATTCAGAGATCTCAGATGACAGCAGAGCGTCACTCTAAGCGAACAAGCAGGAAAAAATCGCGATTCTCACCTTCGCTCGTGTATCGCGATTAGCGCTGCAAAGGCCCGTCACATGTCGGGGCTGCGAACGGTAGGTGAATGAATAACGAGGCAGCAAGGTATGAACAACGTGCTGTCGCTGTTCATGAGCAAACCAAAGAGAATTGTAGGCCTCACAGCCACTGCGCAGGCATAGCCCGCCAGGCAGTATCGCAACATATCAAGCCAAATTTGCCCACTTCCCTCCGCATCAAAAGAAAGCGAGTCGCAATAAATCATAGCGAGTGGCCCTTATTGCTGAATTTCTTTTCATTTTCCTCATCACAGGAGGCGCTAGCTCCCATCCTCATCCGCAACCTCTACCTGCACCGCTCTCGCAGCGGAAGCACCCACCTTTCTCGGATCCTCTTTCACCAATGTCACCTTGGTATCCTCTTTCCTCCCATTCTCGTCGAGTCCTACTCCACTGTCGCTATCGCCCACAGCCAACGCCTTCTTCGCGCTATCCTTGTCGAAGGACCCTGGATCAATACCAAGGATCCCGCCTACATTGTTCCGATCGCCAGGAACACTGAACTCTCTAAATGCATATCGCCACTCGTTGAGGAACTGTCGAATCGCTTTGCCCACTTTGTCTTTGCCGTTCTTGCTGTGGTGTCCTGTCCCGCAAATGGCGTACACGGGCCTAGAGCTGGACTTTTGTTCTTTGAGGCAGTCGGAGAGATATTGCACGGCTTCTTCAGGGTGCAGGCCGTGGAGGTCGACATAGAGCTCCTTGCTACCAGTGTCAGAAGCAAGGTTCTTGTTGCGTTCTTCGTAGAGTGCCCTGGCCGCTTCGCGGTGCTTTTCGCGCATGAGCTGATTCTCGTTTTGGCCGCGGAGTGAGAGAGCTTTAGCACCTCGAGCATCGTTACGATTCCAAGCCTGTGCTGCTGATTGCAGGAACTTGTTACGCAGACCGCCATGTTTAAACGCTTCTTGGCGAGCTTTCATGTACGAGTTGTTGACTTTGTCTCCTGTCTCAAGCCAAGGGATTTCTTTCGGAGCGGTGATGGCCATTGCAGCTGCTGAATTCTCCCGGGTTGAAGTGAAGGATCGGTTATTCCTAAGACCCCGACGCATGGCATCTCGGGATGCATTCGGGCCTGGAGACGGTGACAGGCGCACCACATCCGCTAGACTGCCAGGCTGTTGAACTGGCGGTCCGTGATTGTGGTGACCGTGACCACCTCGCTTGCCATGGTGTCGCTTACCCACAGGCTTCGAGGCAGCTGCACCCAGCGTCGGGAACGCATCGTCGTCTTGGAAGTTCGGCTGTCCGCTCGGTGTTGGTGCTCTCGAGTTATGACGACTTCCTGGACGGGACCCGGGTCGACTGCCAAGGCGTGGGCCCGTTGGAACAAAGTTCGGGAAGAGACCAGGAGGAGGCTGGACGAGGTTCTGTTGTTGTTGTTGTTGTTGTTGATGTTGTTGTTGTTGTTGCTGCTGCTGCTGTTGTTGTTGTTGTTGTTGTTGGAGTGCCGCATCCAAGTTACTCGCATCCACGCTTTGGCTGTCATCATACGGATTGCTAGTCGTCGGTTGAAGAGCCGGGAAACTGTCGTAGTCCTGAAGCTGGAAGTTGGGAGGGAATTGCTGCGGTGTGCCAGTCCCGCTGTTGGCGAGATTCATTTGCTGCATAAGAATAGTTGGATCGTGAGAGAAGAGACATGATGTTCCAGCAATGCAGTTGCCCTGGAGCCAGTACTTGCAGATGTGGTTCTGGATCTCGTGGGCGTATCGGCAATCAGCTCGAGCGCAGTGCCCGCTGGCCAGCCAATACCGACAGACAGTCGGCGATTTAGCCTGTCCAGCGGGAGTTGCAGGTCTTGATGAAGGAGACATACTCTTGCCAACCAAATATGTCCGATTCTGCTCTTGCTGTTGTTGCATCGCTGCGGCGACTGCGGTCGCACCCATGCCTTGCGCCTCCATCAGCGAGTTTACAGTCTGGCTGAGATCGTAGCCGTTTGCCTCAAGAATCTGCTCAAGTTCCTCGTCGCTTCGATTATCCTGCAAAATGGAGCGGAGCATATCATATGGGCTCATCTCAGTAGTGTAGGGCGACATGAACTCGGATGAGCCTCCAAAGCCCGCATCGCCAAAGCTCGTACTACTGCTCGCATCGTCGTTGACCAGCCAGTCGACGGTATCGCTGCCGTAGTCACCATAGTTTTCGGTATTTGGAGACGAGTCGCTGAAACGATAGGCGCTCAGGCTGGGACTGTGGGGAATGGCGGGGGTGGCCAGAGGAAGTCGCGGAGAGGGCTTTGGAGAGGAGAAAGGCGAGCCGACCGTCTGCGATTTTGTTCTGGCAAGAGCGGGTGGAGTTGGGCCAAAGCCAGGCGGGATCGAAGGAGCGCTTGTCGAGGCTCGCGGAGAGCTGGTGCCGGAGGTGGGCGTGGCAGCGCGCTGTATCCAAGGCGCAGGTGAGCGGGAGCGGATGGTGTTGTTGTTGCGGAGAGGCGGCGGGGACATTTTGCTGTCGCTGGCCGTCTTCCACTGCCACAGGACTCCCAGCACGGCATCCTCGAGCGCCTTGCCCTTCAGAGAGCTGGGCGCGCTGCTCAGCAGCTCCTCGAGAGCGTCTGTCTTGCCCTCCTCCTCTAGGCTGTCATCATCGAGGATGGGCCGGCACAGCTCGTAGAGCCGCTCAGAAACCATCGTGTCAATCCAGCGCAGGTAATATGGTCCGGGGAATGGAGAGGGTTAAGGCGGGGATTGGAGTAGTGGGAGGTGATTAAAGCGGCGCTCGCAGGGCTGTCGCATAGGTCCTAAATAATCGCGCGGCTAGCGAGCGCTGGGACGAACGAGTGTGGGCGGCTGCTGATGAAGCCTGCGACGTGCAACGGAAGGGCGACGTATGTAGGAATCAGAGTGAGGCGGGCGGTCGGGGAGCTGGAACGTGTGTGGCAGCAGCTGGTAAGTTAGTAGTGATGCAGCTGGCTCGACCGGTGGAGAGAGACGTGAGAGAGTCCCTCGGACGGCTGATTGGCGCTTGGCGAGGGGTCGACGATGACGTCCCACTTGGGTATGGCCAACCAAGTTAGCGCGGTTTAATGCTACGGTGAGTGAATGAATTTTTGGGTGCAAGTGCCGCAGATTCGGTTGGCAATGAATTGCATGTGATGAGACACCTGCCAGCAGCACGGGGAGTGCCTCTCCCCCTGCGCTGAGTGCCCCCAAGCTTGCTAGCCGTTTTGAGCCAGCTTCGACCTACTTTTCTTCGATACACACACCCTTCTACTTTCCATCTCCACTCCACCACCTCAACACTCACCCTCCCCTCCCCTCCCCCCCTCCCCGCTGCCACCGACATGGCGACCACCTCTGCCATGGCTCTCCCCTCCCAAATCCTCAACCCGCAGACATACACGCCACCCTCCTTCACCTTCGACGCCTACCTCCAAAAAGCTCTCCCCACACTCGGCGCTCCCTCCAAAGTAACGCGTCCACTCTGTCCCGACTTCCTCGAATCCAAAGGCAAAGGCTGCCCTCGCGGCGCCTCCTGTCCCGATCGCCACTATCTCCCTCAGACTGAGCGCTCCGGCGTGCCCCATCTCATCTGCAAACATTACCAACGCGGTCTGTGCAAAAAGGCGGAATCCTGCGAGTTCGCTCACACGTTTAATTTGCGTGATGAAAGGGAGTGCAAAGAGTTCTCGAGATATGGGATATGTCCACAGGGCGACGATTGCACTTATTTACATATCCCACCCACCAGCGAGCTGCGGAGACAAGCATGTCCACATTACGCACGTGGGTTCTGCCCACTAGGACCGTACTGTGCATTGCGACACATCAAACATGAGAAGCTATGTCCCTTCTATCTCGCTGGCTTCTGCCCGAACGGTCGTGCGCATCCTCCTGATGCGGACAAAGTCGTGAGCTGCGAATACGGGGCGCATGCACGTTGGGTGAAGGACGAAGACATGAATCCGAAAAAGCCAGAGGTCAGAAAACCAAAGGATCCAGAGGAAGAGAAACGCGAGCAGGAGGCAAGAGAAGATGAGTTCTACTCCGAGCAAGAGCGCATGCGAGAACGATTCGACCGCGGCGAGACTGGCCCTGGCCGGTATGGCTTCAATCATAGAGGAAGAGGCGGCTTCCGAGGACGGTACGGACGAAGACGATACTGAGCACCTAGAGAGAGCGGCTATGAAGATCATAGATGCATGCGTTTCAGCGTGGTGCAAAGGCCACATGAGGAGGAATTGATGACACGATCGGGCATCACATCCATGCAAGGTCATTCAAGACTCAGCTTACAGAACAGCCTCTACTGTCAGAAGGACTGCCAACCTCACATCATTAACAAGTACCCGGCGATCCTCCGAGGAGGGGAACATTCACCCGGTGGTGGAAGCGACCGCGCACTCTCGCCATGATGCCTTCTGCAGGGACAGAAGAGGGACACATCCAGAAGATTGCCTCAAGTACGAATCAGCGAAGGAAAAGGGAAGACAAATCGGACAAGTCCACCCTCCACAGTCACCCCGCCAAAAGTACTCTGCATGCACAACGCCAACAATACTCCAACCCACCACGATGACACCGAAGCACTATGCACCCTCCAAAGCAAGTCATCTGGACTTCCCAAGAAAGGAAATACAGACTTTGAACGCGTCCACCCACTAGCCTCCGCTCTGCACCAGCGAGTGAAAGCACGACGGCAAGCCGACGGCGTCAATGATGGGATGATCTCAAGGACGAATCTGGGAATTGCATGGTGGCGAGGGAAGTATCTTTTAACGATCACAAAAGACTATTCCCATGCAATGTGAAACTCTATTAGAGTTAACACGTCTGAGTTTGCGGTTGCATGTATGCGACCCGGATGAATGCCGAGGAGGATGGGGTTTTGAGACCTGGAACAGCTCTCGATTTTGGTGTTTCTATCAATGATTTATCGACGGAAGACTCAAGGGCGCGTGTGGCCTTCGGTAGTACTATGGAAGACCACTTGTACGATACAGAGCGTTTAAAAAAGAAATAGCACCAACATCGCGTGTCGTTCTTTCCTAATCCGGCAATCGCATCTTTCTCGAATCTTTCCTAGTCTCGGTTGGGGCTACACAACTACCACCACAGGTAGTATGTCGTACTTCACCTCAGCTTCACCTACCTACCACTCCAACCCTTTTCCCCCATAGTGATCCCTCGCGCCGCGGCAAACCCAACCCTTTTCCCCCATAGTGATCCCTCGCGCCGCGGCAAACCCAACCAATACAGATAAACAAGATGCGATTCCCTCTTTCGGCAACCCAGCCAGCCAAGAAACTTAAGAACCCGTCTGACATCCGACGCAAAACACATGGATTGGCCGCAACTTCGAGGAAACTAACGGGTGTTCAAAGTGTGTGCATGTGCAAATTCCGCTTCGAGTACATGTAAGAAGCCGGCAAGACTTGTGTGATTGAAATGCCAGTTGCCTGGGTTTGGGCTGAATGTAGGCGTTGCAGCGTTTTCTGGGCGTTTGCGGAGTCGGAGACGGAGATGTTAAGCCGATGGAGGTTTAAAAGGTTGTGTTGACTTCACCTTTTGATTTTGGAGTTGATACTATTGTTGAAGGGTTCAGGACGGTGGGGTGGGGATTTGCATGTAAGTGTAGATAGGTGATGTGATATTATTATAAGTAAGATATGTACTCGTATGTGGCGACCTTTATTTTCGGCGGTCGATTCAATCTTGAGTTCCTCCAAAGATGTTAAGTGAATAATGACAAGGAGCTGCAATTGCGAGCTGGCTGTCGTGCTTCATGTCGAGCACCAGTAGGCAGCTAACTCCGTTACCATCTACATCGACGCAGCAGTAGAGACCCGACCCGGAAAGTATGTACAGCCTCGTTCAAGGCGAAATAGTAGAAAAGTCGTTCTCGTGGTGGTCGTCTCCATGGCTATTACGGCAATGCATCCTGGCCTTGTCGACACGCTTAAACTTCGATTTGCAGCCACGGAAGTCGCACTTGAAAAGATCTGGGCCGTGAGAGTTCTTCATATGGCGGGGCATATCAGATGCCCTCTTGGTAATTATTCCGCATATCGGACATATGCTCCCATTTGACTCGGTGCTTTGCTGAGAGGGAGAGCTTGGCGGCAATGGTAATGGGAGTGGGTTGGGAGAAGACGAGTTGGCGCGGTTGTTGGCTTCCTGATCGTGACTGCGGAGGGGCACTCCGAACTTCTTGCAGAGTAGTTGAGTGTCGTCGGCAGTGGGACGACGAAAGGGCTCAGGTCCAATGGCTCCAATCAGTCGTTCTGTGATTGGCGGATTCGTGAGAGACTGCATTGGAGTTGCATCTGGCATCTCAACATCGTCATTTAGTCCCCAGGGTCCTGAACCTCTGTTAGACGACTGAATGTCGTAGTAGATCTGAGGAAAGGATGTTCAAGATACCCTCGGGTTGGGGGGCGAACGTTCTGTCTGCTTGGCCTTCCCACTCCAAGCCACCCGTAACTTCGATGTCGGTCGAGTATGCATTGCTGTCGAAGACCCATGGCTCGTCGTGATATTGGAGGCTGAACGCTCCATCTACAAAGCCTGCGTCGACCGGTTTCTCGAGATTCGTAGGAAAGGGGCTGTTCGAATCTGCGTCGATTTGGGGGTTGTACTTGTTGCTTCCGAAAATCAGCGAACATTGACATGCACGATAGATTCGCAGATCCTCACTATTCTTGAAGAGCGGCTTGCAAAACGGCGTCATCAAACTCGCAATCGTCTATTCCAGTGGTACCAGAGGAACTGTCGAGAGCAGGAAGCTCGGGAGGCGTGCTGGGAGGCATGCTGAGCTGCGATAACATTTTCATTGTGAGGCCTCAAAAATCGGACAGATGAGAGTAAGAGTGGACAGAAATGCGAACGATCAGGCTGTAGAGGCAGTGCTGGCCTCTTCAATCCCTACGAGCCTACCTCCGTTTGCTCTGCATAAAGGGCGGCTTCTCAGAGCGCGCCGGAGGCCTCCTTCGGCTGCACTGGAGGCCGTTTGCTGCATTTGGGCAGGACGAATGTGGTCTTAAGCCACTCTATTCCCTGATTGCTGCGAGTCGGGAATGATCGTTTGGCGGACAGAGTACGTTGCTCGACATGTGAAGAGGCATGGGCGACCAATCAGAGTGAAACTACTCCCACCACCCATGGTGATGTATTGGACACCTGATGTTTTGCCTTGCCGTCGAGTCCTACCACGTTGGTGAAGCCTGAGGTGAGATGCTGCGGTTTGGGGGACGCATGCCGGCCGTAGAGAGATGTT
Source organism: Mycosphaerelloides madeirae (assembly GCA_002785995.1). NCBI lineage: Eukaryota > Fungi > Ascomycota > Dothideomycetes > Mycosphaerellales > Mycosphaerellaceae > Mycosphaerelloides > Mycosphaerelloides madeirae. The sequence goes on along the minus strand of NHNV01000052.1, from coordinate 135,990 downwards.
GCTGTAGTGCCAAGCCTGGAGGGACATGGAGTACCGTGACCTGAGGCTCAGTTTCGGGTTCGAGCGCCAAGGCAAACATTGGGCTGTGTCGCTAGCTCTGCCGCCCATAATTGGGGTGCTCGAAAGTGTGCGGGCGGCATCTCTGCCACTGCAAGACACCGGTCGGTCCTGGCCGAAGTCGCAGAAGCTCATCCGGAGCAGCGAGCAGGCATGCTGGTGCCAAAGCATATAGCAAGACCCCGGCAGCGGCTGTTGATCATTGTGGATTTCGCAATGTGTCGTGGCATTAGATGCACGTGGTGTTCAACAGGTGTGGTCTTGCTGCCAAGATAGTTCATCCAGTATCGCCCTGGCCAATGATCTGGCATTTTTCGACTTCACTGAGGGCTTGCTCTTTGCAGTTCTTTCGAAAACAAGAAAGTCGCATCTTTCGCCAAACACATCAGGAGTTGACCACTTCCTTATATCAATTCCGATTGTGTTCAGCTCTACCCATAAATTTCGCCCGGAGAAGCCTTCGCGCTGTCTGTGAGCGTTTTAGTCTTGATATTCAGCCGCAACAGGGGCCATGATGCACAATCATTCGGCGCCCGAGATATATCGATGTGTTAGCAACTGCTCAGCTGCAGGTTCATTTGCAAGACGCTGTCAGTGCAGAAACCGGTGAAGAAATCAAGCTGCGTCACTGGCCGGCCTCTTGAAGGTACCCACTCGCAGGTGCTAGGCCTCACATGTCGGGCGCAATGAGTACCAGGCGGCCTGGTGATATAGCGGGCGACCATACACTGAGGCAGATTGTTGGCGATGGCGATGGACTGAAAAAGAGCGCTGTGAAGCACGAAGGAGCTGAAGTCGAGGCGGGTGCACGTGCACCCAATGACAAGGGCGGCGACGACCTCAGATGGCAGCCCCCTTGTCAATTCTCTTATAACACATCCTCCTGTCCGCCCCAGGGCGTCTGCATCGCTTCACGAATATAGCCTGCCGCAGCACCACGGAACGAGGGCGACCTACTTGATCACGATGACCTACTCCATCTCGAGCGATTTGGACACCGCAAAGAGGGCGTATCCCGTCTCGATAGATCATGCACGACAAAGGCGAGAGTCATCGACATTGAGGGTAAGAAGAGACTGTACGCAAGGGATAGGAAGAGATGAGACTCGAGATGACGGGAGACGAATGTTTGTGCGCATGGACAACTGTATACCATACCCACTCTCAGAGCATCCCGCTCAGAACACCAGCCACCAGGGCATATCCTTCCGTACCCGTTCTGTGACAACTAAAATGCGTCCCGCTCAATGAAATTTTCCACATCCCATATCATACCACATAAACAGTTTTCATAAACAGACTCCAATAGCCATCCCACCCTACCGTCTCACGACAGCAAAAGACTCTACACCTTTCCGATGCCCGTGCTGTTTCTGACAATGCTCCTTCATCTTGTCCCCTCGTCTCGTATGATACGAGCACGAGGAAACCTACATCACAAACTCTGATCAGCTCATTCCTTTCCCCTCAAACACAACACACTTACCTCACAGCGATAGAACTCTGTTGCCAGCCCGTGTACATCCGCCTGATGTCGGAGAACATCCGAGCGCCTGACGAATGATTTGTCGCAGGATGGGAGTGGGCAGGCATGGCGCTTGGTAGGCCGAGGCGAGGAGTGCTTCTTACTTTTGGGCGAGGCTGGGACTTTTCGTGCCTCGGGGAGGTCGTTGGACATTGAGGTGCCTTTGTTGACGTATAGTGAGCGGCGGGCAGCCTTTGCCGCTGGCGGCTCAGGGACAGTTGGTTCAGGTGCATAATGGGTGGCTTCTGGGATGGTGAAGAGTGGGAGTTCCTGTGGCTGCGGTCAGGGTGTGTCGCAAGGTGAGTCATCACGTAGGTAGTTCAGTGGACAGGCATTGTGCGTGGATCTCAGAAATGGCAGCGTAGACAATTCGCATGAACTGAACTGACGACAGAGGTCAACGTACCTGACTCGAGCAGCTATCCTGCGAGTAGAGCTCAAAGTCTTGATAAGATAGACTGAAAGACTCGTGTGCTGCGTTTGCTTAGTAACTTATCTCACACTACGCCCTGGACGCAGCACGACTCACGCAGTGTATGCACGACGTCCATGGGGTTGACAGTGCTGTTGATCCAAGAATTGATGGTGTTGTCCTCCTGAGCAGGCAGCTGCGGCAGGAACACAGAACTGTAGCTATGTTGTCCATCTGTTCTGTCGGCCAGCAGGCTCTGGCCGGAGTAGCAGTCGTTCACATCGTACGACAGGGAGGTATTGGTGGTTTGGGATGAAGACTGTCGTGACATTGCACTTTTGACTCATTATTCACACGTTGCGCCCTCTGTCGAACCGTGGAGATGGTAGGCATACCTGGCGAGAGCGGGACTGCTCTCGAACGAAAAGTCGCCTGTGAACTCGCTGCCGCTGCCTGGAGAGCCATACGCGTTCGTGAACATCTTGGAGGTGATGATATTCGGGGTTTCAATGATGTTCTGATCTGACAAGTTTTATAGGCAGCAGCGAAGAACAGAGCGCTGTAGGAAGAAGAGAAGACGAGAATTGGAGAGAAGAGGTAGAAAAACAGACTGCGCCCTCTGCCTCTGCGGCCCACCTGTGTTCGCCAAGTAGAGCTCTGTGCAGTTCAGTAGCAGAGAAGAGAGAGGAGGGAAACAGCGAATCAACCTTCGAGTCACCAACATGGAGGGGCTATGCAGAGAGGCCGCCCGTCACGTGCAGACGAGCAATGGGGGTGACAGGTGTCTACCCACGCCAAGCTCTGCAGAGCTCTGTTGGTTGGACGCCTGACGTCCTGAGGCATTCCAATGTTCTTCGTGTTTCTGTTCAAAGCGCAGTGACTTTGGCGCCCAGAAGCGTTTCTTGCGGATTTAGAAGTCGCTCGAAGTCGGTCAAATTGTCCAAAGGCCAAATTGAGACTCGCAGTCAGGAGATGGTCCAAATCGGCATTCAGATATCGAAAATTCGCCAATTTGCAGCGTTTTCATCGGACATCTGCAATCGTTTCGAAACTGACGTGGGTCGTTTCCATCGACCGGAAGGTATGTGGCTCCAGACAGTAGTCGGGAAGAGAGAAAGGTGTCAACCTGAGTCAAACAGCGAAGATGTCAATCGTAAAGAATGGCCTCTGGTAGGGAACACAGAGTTCAATAAAGACATCGCTCTTGGGGGCCGATAGCTGGAGAAAACTGAGAGCGTCCGAGCATGAAGTGGTTATATGTGTCGCTTGGAGGGACGCACTGTTCTGACCCAACACCTTCAGGCTTCCAGCGGATAGTTGATTTTGCCCCGTGTGGAAAGTCTGGTGAGCGCTAGGAGGTACAGCACAAGGGCGTGGCACTGCTAAGTTCCTGGTACAGTCCAATGAGACGGCAGGCCTGTATCGGTCGTTCGCTTGTGACGCAGCCACCCAGGTAGAGGCCGCCCTCGTTCAACGAGCGAAGCGAAGGATGCCAGCCGTGCGGCTGCAGGATCGCCGCATCGCCGCATGTGCTGTTTGGCGCCAGCGTGAGGGGACGTGTGCATCGTATCGAGGCGCGAGCAGCTGAGGTTGGGAGGCGGAGTACAGACTTCATGCAAGAGGGCGCAAGCTGCGTCGCTCGCCCTGAGCTCGAGGTGCAGCTCAAAACATGCCTCTATATGGTATAGCGGCGATGATGATGCTGAGGTTGCGGGACATGATTGTGGGAGTTATTGATGGTGGTCATGATGTTCTTGAAGTGAGAAGAAGAAAGTTACGTCGAAAGAAGGAGGTGCAGTTTAGCAAAGGGGAAGTAAGGGTCCGTGCGCATCGGTCGCAATCTGGGAAGGCACGACATCGAGGTTCGACTTGCATCTCTTCCTGTTTCCGGCAGCGACATCCCGAACAGCATCAGAAACAACACCACCCCGTGACTCGGCATGGGTCTGAGAAAGGTTTGGCCCGCGACGATGATGCCGTCCTGGTTTGCATGGCAGTGGATACTCTACCTTCTACTCGCAACAGCGATCCTGTTGCTCTAGCAAAGCCTACGAAACCGTGCGGCAGTGATCCTCCCTCTCACATGCGATAAAATGATCCTGTCTAGCAGCAACAAGTCATATCCCTCCTATTGGCTCTGGATACCCTCGGACCTCACTTCCTCATGAGACCCGACCTATCTTCGCTTCTTTACTCCTACCTACTGGACTAGAGTCTTACAGGTGCAACGAGGACCGAAAGCATCCTTACGCGAACACGAGTCTGGCCATACCTTCTATTATCGCAGGCGATGTTGGGTGATCGAGCCGCCCTGATACGTTTGATCTAGACGAGGCTGTGCCAGGCAGATACTCGCTGCCCCAGTCCCGGGCCAACTCTTCCAGGAGTCGCAAATGTCACGAGATGGAATGTCAGCAATAATCAGAATGGTTTTCCAGCAAGATCTTTCACTGGACTCGATAATTGAGTCAGACGAAGGATGGCACCGGCAACTTGACCGATCACCAAGCAGGTTTCCCCTTTTCAGACTGCCAGTCGTACCCCGTGGGTCTGTGATGGCATTCTTCGTACGTGAAATGGGTCGAAGGGACAGCGACCGCGAATCTCTCCCACTGACGAGAAGACTCAGCAATGGTGATGAGCATACCATCGTACACGTGGGAGATTAATGTCTAGGGTTGGCGAGACTGTCTGTTGTGGAACAACTCGCTCATTCGCACAGTAGCACCAAATCTTCCAGCGCCATGTTTCTTGCATGAAACTTGAAGCATGTTCGAGCACAAGAGCTGTTGTTGGCCAAGTCTTCCGTTGCATGAAGGTGTCGAGAGCATGCTGGCGAGCCTACCGTTGTGACAAAACGAGACCGAAAATTCATAAACGTTCATTCTTATCCAGCAAACAGGCGGTCCAAATTGGCCGTGTGCATGCAGCCGTCTTTCTCGTTGCTCAGCGTTGCGTGTTGATTGGATGTTGAGGCCGGAAGCTGCCTCTCGCATGACAGGGCATGGAAGATGACACCTGCGGCTCGCCGAAAGCGGCGGCCGAGGGCACACGCTGCCAGGGTGGGCCGCTGTGGCTCCGAAAGAAGAGGCAGGTTCTTTTGCAGCGATGTGAACAACCCCGTTCCCATGCGCCGCCCCCTCCACCGCCCCCGTCAGACCTCCGCTACGTACGCTGTCTGGTTGTCGAGCAGTGGACAACGTGGTCGTCAACCAATCAGCCCACTACTACTGTCTGCCGGAGCGGAGCCACCCCCTGCATGACGACAGGCCGACAACAAAGCGCCGACTTCACTTGATCCCCTTTAGCATTTACACCCATCGCATCCGTCCTCATCTATTCCTTGCCCCCACGCGAACAAACACCACCGATGCCGTTACGCAGAGCACATCAGCCGACCGCTCTTCTCGATTGCGACGCGCCTGCAGCTGTCACCAACACGTGAGACAGCCGCCCGCTTTCGCGACTGTGCTGCTCGCTCTCCCCGGCCCCGCGCGCGCAGGACACCAACGACAACCTTTGTCCCCGCTGTACTCTATCGTGGCTCCTAGGATCGCAGTCATATACTGTTATTGCTCCGGCGCTGAGCATACGCGACTCCGCAGCGGGTACCGTATGCTACCGCGGACCCCTGTGCTGCATCGGATCACACTGCTTTTCTAGCGCTTTGCCCGCCAGCGACTGGGTCCTTAGAGAGGCCCATCAGATCGACAACCGCCGTCATTGCTTCACAATCGCTGCAGGAACTCACTTTCTCCCGCCCACTGCTCTGTTTTTGCTTTCCCCGAATCACCTTGGGACCTCGCTTCGATGCCATTGTCATGAGCCGCGTCTGCTACTTAGCTTACGGCTCTCATTGCCAGCTGCGCCTACCCTGTCTCCTGCTCCGACGTGCGTCCTGCGTCTATCCGCTGGTCTGAGGACTGAAAGTACTACACTGCGACTCCCAAGGCTACACCTTCGGCAAACAAGACTCCTAACGCTTGCCTCCTTATTACCCAGACCACGGTGACGGAATCAATATTGCAGCTGGCCAGGACCCGTACCAGCCGTCACTGACAGTTCGGAACCATCGCGAGAACGCACATGTCGCGGGCGGCAAACACTGCTACAGGGAAGCATCCTCGCTTGCAGTCCATCAGCGTCTCTTGCACCTGAGCATGGATAGTATCTTCAACTTCAGCAGTCCACTGGAGTCAGCTTTCACTACCCGAATTTAAACTCGCTGGCAGATTCTGTCCTATCATCCCATCAGCATGTATCATCACCGAGCGTGCATGGCTCACATCGAGAGCCCTATTTTTTGCCCCAACCAGACATCACCAATGGCGTTTACTGGATTTCATTTGCATACCACGACTACCACTCACGTCCATGATACCCACAACGAAGTTGAATACGACGATAATGAAGAAGAAGAAGACGACGAGTCTGGCGGAGTCTCTCTGACGAATCCAGATCATTCCATGAGAGATGCGAGCCACGAGACACCAACGACTACGACACATGATGTACATATTACGACTCCATCGGCCCACGCAAACACAAACACATCCTCTGCTGTAGCGAGTGATCCAGCAAGAGCCGACAGAACACACCCGCGGCCTGAAACGACAGATCTATGGGAGGAAGGAGATGGACGAAGGGTGCGACTTGCTCTCGAAGGCGACTCTCCTCAAGAACCTCCGCAATTCGACATGCTTACGGCCATCTCCCATGGTTTTGAGCACCAGCGAACGCAACACCGCATCCTCGATGAGCCGAATTCCGTCGCACTCGCACATGCAAGACTGACGCCTTCAACGCCTCCTGATCTGCAGTCTCGCCTACAAGAGATTCTACCTCTGGCGCGCACATATCCAGCCGAACATATTCGACACATCGACGAGATTCAGATTGACGACGACGCACTCGGTGTCGATGATCCAAGGCGGAACTATGATTTCGCCGATTTTATGGATACCTGGCGATTGCGCTCGATACGTGACAAACGTCTACCATCTTTTGAGCCAGGTCTTCAGTCTTCCGTTCGCATAGGTCGCCCAGTTGACGCCGTATCTCGATGTCATCTCCCCCCCGGCAAGACAGACCTCCAAGGCATAAGATGGGATTTCATTGGTTCCACTAGAAGGCATGCGATTGCGGCCCGGACAATACTTCACCCTTCACGTTGCAATTCGAGATCGTTTTCTAAGAAGCAAACTGGAACTCAGAAAGAGCGCCAATACCAGTTCAGGTCTTTTTTACCATCGCATAAAGCCAAGTTCAACCACTTCCAACTGCGAAATGTCATGGCAGCCAGTGGTCGGAATGAAATCTTCTATTCAACAGGCTGCCAAGTGCTGCAAGCGTCACTCAGTTGTCCGAATGAGAGCACAACTGTTCTGGATCTCACGAAGCCTTCAAAATCTGCCGTCGAATTTCGTATCACCTGCCTCACGACATCACAAAGAGGTTCACTATCGAATCCCAGTCCGGACCATGTTCTCATCGCTGGTGGCTTCAACGGAGAGTACGCAGTCCTCAACCTCGACAGTCCTGACGACAAGTTCTTCGAAGGTTCTGTGACATATGCTTTCAATGGTCTGGTGAATCATGTACACAGTTTCGCCGACAGACGATCGGGCCTGACCCGGGCTGCTTTCTGTTCGAATGACCGAAAATTGCAACTTATGGATGTTCGCAATCTTCAATTCACCGACAGCTTCTCCTACGACAATGCTATCAACTGCAGTGCGACGTCGCCGGATGGTCGCCTTCGAGTGCTCGCTGGAGATAGCCGCGAAGTTTTAATCACCGATGCTGAACGTGAATCTCCTCTTGTGACACTCAGGGAGCACAACGACTACTGTTTTGCTTGCGACTGGTCACCGGATGGTAAGTATGTTGCTGCCGCTGGTCAGGACGGAAAGACAGTGGTCTGGGACGCTCGATACTGGAAGAAGCCCTGGAATGTTCTGGATTGTGTCACATCGTGTCCTCGGTCATTGAAATTCACCGACACCGGCGCTCTGGTGGTTGCAGAGAACGATGACGTTGTGTCAGTGTATGAGGGCCCTCTTTATCAGCGAAGGCAAGATCTCCGTTTCTTCGGATCCATTGCAGGAGTCGCGTTGCTTGATGGGGGCGCGGAAATTGCCATCGCCAACGGGGACAAGACCGTTGGGGGTTTGTTGACCTTTGAGCGATCATCTTTGGGTCTTGGAAACGGGAGTTACGGCAGGCAGGTTGGATCAGCCCGTGACTATCAAAGCTCCCGGCGAAGCAGGAGAACGGCTTCACAGTCATCAAATGCAATGTATGATGCCATAGTACAATGACAACGAATCTAGCCCGTTCGATGCTCAACACCTTCTTCCCAGCCCAATACAGGCTCAATTTCCCCACCTGCCGCATCTCGTACTGGTCCCTTGAACGTTCGCTTCCCGTGCACGAACCAGAAAAGTACAGCAAAAACTGTAACTACTCCATATGCCAGAGCCGACCAATTCATCGTCTGGACAGTTAAACCGGGAAGCGGCTCGATCGGGAAGAACGAGAAGACGAAGATGACGATCGTGAATACCAACCCAATTATATTGACGACAATCCCAGTGTACGTTCCCAATCTCCAGGGACCCCATGGAAGCTGTGGTCCGTTGCCGCGGACTGCCTGGATTCGTCGCCAAAGGAGCAGGCTGATGGGGAACATATAAGATGCGAAGTATCCGGCTATGGTGAGGGAGATGATGGCGTTGAAGGCTATCGAACTGCCGATGTTGACGAGAGCTAGGAGGATCGTGACAGTGGTCGTGAGAGCGTAGCACCACAGCGGGAGCTTGGAGTTTTTGTGGACTCGGGCGAGGACGCTTGCTCCTGGGACTCCCTTGTCCCGTGCGAAAGCCCACAGCTCGCGAGTCGAGGCGGTGAATATCATCAGAATTGCTAGCACTGCCATGACGGTGACAATAGCTGAGAGACCCAATGTAGCCGCAGTCGAGCCGCCTGTGGCGTACAGGAAGATTCCCAAGAAAGGATAGCCTGTTGGCGAATCTAGAGCGTCAATCAGACCTTGGCCGAATGGACCGAAGTAGAAGACCGCAAGAAGCATCCCAATTCCCAGAGTACCGTTGATCAGAACAGATGCCATCAAACTCCATGGCACAATTCGGCTTGCATCTTTGATCTCCTCGGCCATGTGGATGGGTCCGTCGGCGCCAAGCCAAGCGAAGACAATACCTGCATTGAGGTCAGCAGATCTCTTGAAACATGAGGGTGTTAGAGTGGGATACCTTGCAGACCCACGAGGAACGAGACACCCTGCGTGGAATAACCATTGTTATACCACGTCTCCCAGACGTCCTGATTCGTAGCGCCAGCAGGCGACAGAGCACCTATCGTCGCAATGACAATGACGAATCCCGCAATATGCAGCACAAGAGCGACGTAGTCGAGCTTCGGCAAGTGCTTGTTCCCGAACAATCCAACCAGCAGAGCAAGAAGTAAAATCGCCCACAACAGGAGCGTGCCTTGCCATCTCTTCGCATCATAGGTCGGATTTCCAAGGACAGCTAGGCCTTGAATCAAAGTAGCGCCGAAATACGCGGCAGAGGGCGTGACAGCTTGCCATGCAATGACGCTCTGCCAACCGCAGATATAGCTCAGGAAGGGCGCCCAAGACGGAGGAGCCAACGTGTACGTCCAGTGGTATTGTCCTCCACTCGTCGGCCACATCGACATCATCTCCGCAAGGCTTGCGACAGCGAAGCCATAGCCTATCCATACGAAGATGAAGCCATAGAGAGATCCGGCGGGTCCTCCGTTTGTTAGACTGTAGATGAACGTCACGAGGAGACCTTCCTATGTTATCTGTAATTCGTCAGCTACAGTATGACAAGATATTTTATTCGTTTTATATGCAGCCCCCCCACTCACCATCGTCACACACGCAAACCCCAAAATCGACCAGAAATCAAAATGCCGCGTGAACTGCTGCAGCTTCCCCAATTTTCGCATGTCGAGCTCATCTTGGTCCGCGATGCCATTGTGGCTATTGTACTCTTCTTTCATGTCACTCATCTCGGAGCGCAGAAGGCAGCAAAAGAGAAAGATGAGGTGAGGTGAGACGTGGTGGGGAGAAGTACGACCGGTTTCCTCATCCAGCCCTAGATGATGATGGATTCAAACTTTATAAGATAACGTCGTACCACGCCTGTTTAGCGTCGTTGTGAGAGTATGTATAATAGAGTTCTCGCCTTGCATGAAGGCGGAATGAGGGAACGATTTTGCAGAGGTTAGGAAAGTGTTTTGTTGCTGAGCTGGGTTAGTGGTAAAGGGCCTGATGGGTTCTGAGTGGACAGGTTAATTTGCGAGCTTGAGGCCTGGATTTCATACCTCCTAGGTCTGAACGTGGAAAGGGCGTTCTGCTTGGTGCAGAGGTTCTTGTTTCGTGATTACACAGTAAGACCCCGAGCTTTCCCGAAGTCGACCCTATTCAGTGCGCATTTTCCGTGGATGAGATTGCGGGGACACCGGCCTTGTACTGCATGGTCGCCTGCGTTTCTGGACGCAGGGCTGAGATATTAAAGGCTGAAGAAAAAGTTTAATGAGGAGTGCCCTATCTTTGACGGCAGCTCCTCTCTGTACTGGCATAAGGTATGCTGCGCCGATTACTATTGCACTGTAGGGCGGTCGTTCATTCCTACGTTCCAGAGTAGCCTCAATCAAGCCATGCGTCTGATCTGAAGCACAGCCTACCGCTGACAAGGAATCGGTCGCACAACGTAAGTCAGCACTAGACTGAATAGCGATAACCGCTTTCTTTTGCGATTCGCAACTTCTATGCCAAGAAGTTCTTCATGGCTTCGTCCATCGTCTCGTTGAAATCTTTATTTTGCTTGATTCGATTCGGTTCGACGGCTTCCCAGATGTCCTTCGCAGACCCGACCGGAATGTCTTGCTTGCCGTCGGAGAGGCCTTCCCAGAGCTCGGCCGTGAACTCCGCGAGAGGCATGCCGATTTGGTCTCCGTTCTTCAGATCCGGTTGGTGTTCGGAATTGTGCATCTCGGTCTGTACAGCCGGAGGGTAGACTTCGATGATCTTCAGACTTGGAGACGATTTGATGAGCTGCCAGCGCAAAGAGAGGATGAAGGAATGGATGGCGGCTTTGGAGGCGCCATAATTTGGCCTGCTGTTGAGCGTAATGAGGCCAAGTTGACTGGAGGTATAGGCCAGTGCCGTAGGCTCAGATCGTCCAGTCAGGTGAGGCAGCAGAGCCTTTGTGAGATGCACCGGGGCAATATAATTTGTGCTGAGCTCGAGCTCCATACTGCTGAGGTCCACGCTTTCGGGTTTGGTGAAGTCTAAGCCTCGCTGGATTCCCGCGTTCAGGAAGACGAAGTCGATATCCGGATGGGCCTTAAAGACCTCGTCTGCGAACTTCGGTGCATGCATTGGTTGTAAGTAAAGTCCAAGGAGGGAGGTGCTGAGGGATCAACTTACTGCATCTAAATCGTTTATATCAAAGACGCGAAAACCAGCCTTCTTCGAACCTGATTTCTTCACGAAGGCGTCGAGCCTGTCTTGCCTCCGTCCAACGGCCACGACAAAGATGCCGTTCTCGACCAGCTTGTCCGCTATGGCCGCTCCAATTCCGGATGTTGCTCCAATGAGGAGGACTTTCTTGTATTCGAAGGGCATGTTTTCTGCTGTTCAAGACTGACGTGAATGGGAGTGCTGACCGAGGAAAGATCGAGAGCAAGAAGGAGCCTCATATTGGCCATTCGTGTCTACGTCATCGAGCTCAACGCCAACCTTACAACCTCGTTGGCTTGAAAAGAGTGGTTCAGAGGATATTTGAGCCTTTCGGCCGAGCGAATTGAGGTGTATCGCAGATGATTGATAATCAATAGGTCGATTTTCCAGAGATGAAATCGTTTAAGACGCGAAATTTTCTCATCCCAGCTGATGGCCTCAGGCACCGAATCCGTTAGACCTCACGTCCCAAAAACCCATATTCTGTGCATCCATCAACTTCAGGTGCGTCAGATGCATACTCACCGCCGAACCGGACCGCTGTGATCTTGCAATGGACAAGCAGGATGGACCGAGATGGGTGCTCCCCGAAGCCGCTCTCCTCCATCGACTCCCCAGCCGCCGTGCCGCCCAGCACAGCCTTCGTCTAGCCTACCGTGCCTCCTGCGGGCGACGATGCCGCGAGACCCCACAATTAGGGTCCTTCGTTTGCTTGGACGTGGGCGATGCATGTCAATACTTGCGAGGCTTCAAGGGCAAATGAAGGGAGTATCGTCTCGTCGTTCTGCAAGCAGACCCAACTCACAATACGCGCCGCACCAGAACTCAAATCGAGACTCGGAGGGTATACTTAAAGCATGGGGCTTTCCTGAACGAACAAGTTGTACCTACAATTGCTGCGATCCATGCCGAATGGATCTCCTGCGGCAGTTGCTGCTGCCGATCTGGGCACTGCTCCAGCTCCAGCTCCAGCTCCAGCTTCTAACTCCCTACCTCGGCCGTCTTCGTCAGCGGATCACGTCTTGCGCAACACTCCTCCGCTCAACCGGATTTCATGCTTTATCGCTGATTGGATACCCGATCAAGAAAAGCCGAAGATCGTTGTTCCGAAGCCTGTATCGACCGCCGCTTCTGTCTGTACGGTGCATATCATACCAGGCATAGCAGAAATTCTGGTCATCTTGGTCAGCTTCTTCGGGGTTCTATTCGGCGATGGGACACCTGCACAGCTTGCGATCATGCAAGGTGTTGCAAAGATCATGGTAGAAAACCATGCTTTTAAAGTTTACCAAATTGAAGAGTTTGCTGATCTTGGTCTCCATCAGGAGCTGTTAGCCGTAGGTTCACTCACCACAATTGTGGTAGCTGTAATCCGTACAAATCTACTCTCGAAATCAAGCGTCCCGTTCGGTTTTCTAGGCTCTGGAATCTCCTTCACAGAGATCAATTGGCTCTGGTCTCCAGCCTTTGTATTTTCTCTTCGATGGTTCCGGCAAGGTTTGTTCATCACAGCAACTTTGGCAATTTGTGGCGGTCTTGCTCTGACGATGGGACTGGCTTCGGCTATTCTACTAGTCCCCGTTCTTCGAGTGCGTATGCCATGGATTTCGAAGGCCGTTGCTGACTTGTGATCCAGAACCACTGGTTTGGTGACGGTACACCCTCCAGGATAGATGGTCCTGCCGACACCCTTCGGCGAACCACAATGACCGTCGAAAACATTGGTGGTCCACAGTGCCAGATCAATAATAATGATTTCAGCTCGAATGGAGAATGTGCGTGGGAATGCTACAGGTCTCTCCGCAATGCCTTTCAATTTGCACCGTTGCCATCTGTCGAGGCGATCAGCCTGAGCGTTGGACTATGTCCAAGAACTCTTAATGGTCAACTCAGAGCACCCTAGGCTGGGGATCCAGTCCTTGGCGACATATGTGAGACCTTCACCTACGCTGCTGCTCTGGTACCAATGGCAGTGACCCAATTCCTGGACACCTTGTGGTATGTTGCCGTCAATACTGACGCTGGCCTTATAACGGTGTTCTTGAGGTATGCGTTCCCATACACCGGTTATACTGAGACAAGTACTGCTGCTGTATGGGCGAGGTGCGAAGTCGCAACTATCAATTTTGTCAACGATACGATGGAGCTTCAGTTCCCAGCATTACCGGAACACGGATTCTTAGATTACACTCACTGGAGACTGAATGAAACTCTGGCTCCATCTTCAACAGTAGTAATAATATGCTAAATAGATCTTTCCGGACAGTGCACAGCCACCAAACAAAAGCTCGGATCGATTTCTGCCTTCGGCCGCGCTGCTCATATCGCTGGGGTAATACTCCCAGATACACAACCTTAGCAGTATCTATCTGCTATCCTGCTCTGTCGATACCCGGTGGGCTGATGGATACAATACGAGACAGGTCACGGTTGATAAAGGTCAGGTCCTTCTCTACTGTTTATCAACATACGGGAGCCCGTTGCACACAGTCAGCCGAGGCGGGGATAGCTGCAACGATCCATGGCCACCAGCAGAGGAATAATGGAGACCTATCGCAATGGATCAATCCTACCTGAACTGGCTAAGTCAATCTCTTGACGGAGGCCCAAGCTCGAACCAGAAGTTGATGCAAACCACGCTGTCGGACATCATACAAACTAGTTCGACTGCCGGTGAAATCACTAGTCACAATACATCGGACGACTCGAATGCTGTAGGGGCGGAGATTTTCGTGGCCCAGGCTTTTGCAGAAGCGCTTTCGCGTGTTGGCATAGACGACAACTTCAATACTTTGCGTGACATGGGCGGCAATTTCGAGCCGGCAGGCAAAGGGACTCGAAATATGCGACAGGCTCTTCTGGCGAAAGGTACCGTTTTCGAGTAGCCAAACTACACGAATTTGATTGCGACAACTTGGGAGGTCAGGAGTGCAGGTGAGCACTTCTTCACTGCACATTGGGAAGAACAAGAAATGGTGATTCTATTCTCATATACAGGCTATGTCCTTAGCGCCGCATCGCCAAATACCTATGCAGCGATGGCTGTCCTGCTTCTACACATGACGATGGCCGTTGCACACACCATTTTCGTGCTATGGTCGCGTAAGACTTCAAGCGCATGGGACAGCACGGAGGGGCTACTGGCCTTGACGTGGAACTCGGAGCCGTCCAACGGTGCGCCAAAGAACACATCTGCTGGAATAAACAATCGCCATACCCTCTCCACTATGGTCGAGATTTGTGCTGTCGAGCCGAAGCTGAGTCTTGCGACTGAGTACGTTTAGCTTGTTGCTGTTGGGAAACCATTGACGGGAGCGGCGCAATTCAGGTCGAGAAAGCATATGGAGCTTCGGCGAAGAAGCCGGTGGGAGGACCTCGAGAGGATGACACTTATCGGAATGATCATTCTCAAAGCAGCAGATACAGGCTGCCCTCCTTGCGACCTCCACCCGACCAAAGTTTTCGCGAATATTGATTTAGTTCAGAGCTGTTCCCCTGATTTTCCTATGAGGCAATCTTGGGTTACAGCTGTGCTATCCACCTGGCGTCTCCCTCGGATAATTTTCAGCTGGCGTAATCATCATCTGGCTTGCCACCGCCTGTTTAAAGCCGGATCGAATCTGCATCAGACAATGGGAGAGCCGCGCCAGGCTTATGTCCTACCAGAGTTGCTCCCTTCGGAAAGTCGACAACGGCAGGGGGATGATCGCCTTTGATTGAGTTCCAGTATGAATCGTAAACTTGGACCAGGGACAGTCAGCTTATGCCACAATCTGCATAAGCATCAGAGTTATGAGCGCCTGAAGTAGTATCCAGTATCGTGAGAATTTCTCCGTTGCTCTAGGCATCTGTGCATAAATTCTGTTTGTCGTTTGGATTGGCGGCAACGAACTTCAGATCAGAGCTGCCAGCGATTGCGGAGTGCCACGACCGATAGCCGCCTCGAAGACGTAGTTCAGATAAGAGAAGGCATCTTCATCGTCGTAGCAATACGGAATATAGGATTTCTCTCCCTGCTCACCGTCTACTCGACGTAGTGGCCACGGATTGGTGACACGCTTGTTGCCAGACCTGCCGAGACTGGTCCAGCGTGCGCTCAGTATGTCGTTGGTGGCATCGAGATATGGATTATTCTGGGGGTAGGCGAAGGTCGTGAGGAGGGAGCAATATTGAAACGATGGCGATGTACCACTGTAAGAAGGCCATGGATTTGCTGGTCTCGTTGATTTTTGTTGTTAGGTTTGTGTCTTGATGGCATGATGGGTGTCAAGATCTAGATTGTTCTTCTTTGGTGCTATAAGGCATGTAATCTGCCGACATAGATGTGAGCTATCAGCGCTTTTACATATGATTCGTCCGAAAGAGGGATAAGAGGGCATTGCTCATGCCGCTATGCAGACCCGCAGGGTATATTTTAATACTGTTGCAAGGGAGAGAATAGTGATGTAGCGTCATCCGTGTGAGAGTTTCGTGTGAGACTGCAGCAAACTGTCTCAGGGATCCAGATATCTGGGAGTTGACTGAGAGGAGTCGCCAAACGTCTGTCTTGGATATGAGTATTCATCTGCATGTGACATAGCTGCTAGATCGCTCATCAGCAGTCTTTACTCCAGTAGAGCTTTGCAAAAAGCGGCAAAGTGTCAAAGCTGCTGAAACTTCCCCCAGTCGAGTTGGTAACATTGACCCAATCCGTCACATTTCCAACCAAGTACTTGGCCATTGCGGCAGTGAAGTACGAAGTGCCGTAGACGTCTACCAAGGTGGCATCGTCCGTGATGTTCGCTGTGCTGACGTTTGCTGCAACGTAGTGAGGCGAGCTGTAATATCCTTGGTTGAAATGCACCGTGTTGTCTCCGTCACTGCCGAAGTCATCCGTCGTGACATACCCGTCTGTTTTGTAGAGTCCAGTCGAGTTATCGTATACCGTGCCGTCGCTGCTTTGACGCTTGTAGACCCGGTCGGTCTGCATGTTGGCTAGAATATTCTTCGCGGAGCCCCATGGTACTGTCATATATTGCCACAAGTTCTGATAGGGATTTGTTTGGTAAGCTGTCCAATGTAAGCCACGTCCGAGGCCAATGAAATACCCTTTCCCATTTGTTTACGTACCATTATCGAGAGTAAACCTGCCTTCCAACAGATCATATCGGAAGCCACCGGTGTTCGTCAATATGATTCTGGGATATGCTGAGGAATTGCGACCATGTGCAGCCACAACTGCAGGGAACACGACCGTAGTCAGGTAGTTGTAAAGATTGTTCGAAACAGTGATCGGAGATCGACTCTGATAGTAATTGCCGGGCGAGCATCCAAGTAGCTCAGTCAATTGCGGCAGGGAGGAAAAGTTCTGAGTGATCTGGTGCGTGATTCCAGTACCGTAAGTGGTGTTCAGTCCCTGGTTTAGAGACGCTATGTGTTTCTCGAATGTCGGTTGATTGAAGTCCAAGTATTGGCGGGAGTATGTGAAGTTTGATGATGCAAGTCTGGTGGCATTGACCTTGATACCACCAGTAGCGTTCGATGGAGTGCTTGGAGTAATTTTGATGGTGCCTGGACCCATTGGAGATTTCGCGCGGGTGACGTTCGACGAAAATCCATCGATGGTCGTCCAGCCTACAGTCTCGCAGTATCTCCCAGCAGCAGTTCCCATGGCTGCGGCATCCCAAGCTACAGCATCACGGACGTGAGCATGTCCACCGAAGATTTGGATGGGCGTGGTAGGCTACTTGGGATTAGCACCTGATATTCGAACTCGCTGCAATACGCCCTCACCTGAATAGTTCGAATGGCATTGTAAATGATGTTCCATTCGGCGCTGTTGCGGACGGGAATATGGCCTGCGACAAGGAAAAGATCAATATCTTTCCTTTGCACTTGTTCCTTGAACCAGGACTGTTGAACGACCGTGCCCACAGGTGTCACAACACTCGCATTGCTGTTTCCCGTAAAGTTGTAGAGGAATGCAAAGGCCATGATACGGATCCCGAATTTGGTTTGCCAGTAAGCGTACTTCTGAGAAAATGGGACCCTATGATATGATTAGGTGTGACCTTGACAACGATAGCTGACGCTCACTGGACACCATTGTTGTAGAAGTCGACGTTGCCAGTCAGATAACGACCACCCCAGTTCTGTGCGAAGTTGTTATAAGTATCATTGGCGATTGGCGTTGTGTAGAGCTCGTGGTTGCCAATAGAGAGCAGGTCGTAAGGTAATTGCTTGAAGATGGGTAATGTCAATCTTGCATCGTGTCAGCCTCTCAGGCCAGACATTTCTTCCTTGACTCCTCTGTGGACTTGCAATGCGACTCACTTTCCGTTGGGCGTAGTGGCATCGCCGAACCCAGTACCATCGTGGAGGTCGCCGGAGTCGGTGAGTAGAAGGTCAACACCTAGCACGTCGGCCTTCGACTTCATCTTTCTGACGAAGTCTGCAAAGTCGCCATAGTCGCTGGAGTCTTTCGCGAAGAGTAATGAAGTAAGCATAGGTCTTGGAGATGGCGCTGCCTTGTATACGTCTGACTTACAATTTTCATCCAGAAGGTGACCGGCCAGCCATCCGTGAGTGTCAGTAGTGGACAGAATGTTTAGCTGGCCCCAGTGCAGGTCCTTGATCTGCTGAGGAAGAGTCGTCAAGGCACCCGGTTGCATTCGTTTGTCAAAGTCGTGTTGGGTCATCATTCTGTGGTTCAAGGATCCTCCGATTAATGGCGAGACATAATCGTGGTCCTCGCAGGAGAGAGCGACATTGGCGAGGAAGGCCGCGGCCAGAGCGGAGCGGATCGTGGAAAACATCTTGCGTCAAATGGAGGAGCTCTTCTGGTCTGCAAGACCTCCCAGCACCCAGCTCTCGAGAAGCGGACGAAGGCGTTTCAAATGTCGTGAAGAAGTTGGCAGAGCATGTTGTCTTGACAAATTCTGAAGAAGTTATTTCCAATGTTGCCCAGTGTATCGTCGCACCACGTGTGATGCCAGATAAAAGCCAATCGGCGGAGTTCAAGAGATCACGCATCCCGGCTTGGCGATGCGCTACGATGAAACGGGGAGGCTGAAAAGGCTGGGCAGGCGATAGTGAGGTCTAGAAGAGTTCGCAAGGGGCCGAAGGTCGCTCTCTCGTTCTCTGACTTCTCCCACCGAAGATCCAGAATCGCAGAGTTTTGCTTCTGGCGAGGCGGCTAAGGAGAATGTAAGTGAATGAAGTGCGAAGGTGTTACAGGGTTTGGAAACTTTGATGGACCGAGTTTCGGCCGATACGTTAATGAACACCCCTTCCTCGAACTGCTGTTCTCCATCGACCTTTCCTTCAACATCATCTCAATCGTCATTAAAGCAGGACCGGCGCCCTGCGCTCGAACATACAAGGCGGCGAGAGCTGCACGGCGAAGCGGAATGAGATGGACATCGACTCCAGCGTCATCCATGATGACCGCAGGCAGATGCGGCGATTCAGGAGAACTTGAGTGAAATGCGGATTCAAAATGGCAGCCGGGCCCTCTTGCCGATCAGCTTGATTAATTGAAGGTTGCTCGTCGCGTCAATCGGAAGGAGCAATGCAGAAATAAAAGTCAACAAGACGAAGATTTTGGTGAATGCAGAGGAGAATGCTATTCGGATGGAGTATTGAGAAGCGGCGAGTTCTGGTCAATTGAGGTGCCGAGTGAGACGACGTGCAAGGAGATTTCAGGCCTAGAAGCTCCTCGGGCGTCGCGTTCAAGTCTATAAAGGAGATGCCTCGCGCGTCCCTTAGAAGCAAGGGGCATTCCACAAGCCTTTGCCTTAAGGAACCTCCTTCGCAAACAAAACCTTCAGCCTCAACATCAACGACACCGCAACTATGCTCCAAAATGCAGGCACCATAGCTACGCCCAAAGCATACTTCTTGCTAGGCAGTCTCTTCATGCTCGGACTCATTTTCTTCCAGCTTTTCGCAACCCAAAGCGAAGACCTCACAGCCAAGCTCCAAGCGCTCAAAGCATCTCTGCCGGGAAACAACTTCCAAAAGAGACTGCAGAGGTATGAGCAGATCTGGCAAGAGAGTGTCGAAGCAAGGCATTTGATGTATAAGGCATTTAAGGATCCGTTGAAGAATATGTCAGTTTTCCTCCCCTTACCAAGGTGTTGTTGCAGGTTGAGAACTGGCTGACGCAAGGTTTAGGTGGCCAGCAGAGTCCCTCGACGCAGAAACGTACTGGAAATATCCCTTTACCGTGTGGGATTTCTTCGTGCGTCTTTCCCTGAGTCATCTTCTCATCACCAAGCTCACAAGAGGCCGTTACAGCCACCCTCCTTCAATTGCCCCCACGAGATGGAACGAATAGGCCGCCTCGGCGACGGCGGTAAATGGACCTGTGGCGTGTCACGCTACGAAGCTCTCTCCCCTCGACGTCCCTGCACAATCTACTCCTTGGGCATCCAGCACGATTCCAGCTTCGAAGAAGCCCTGCTCCGTCGCACCGAATGCCAACTCTTCGCCATCGACCCCACCATCCTCGATTTCAAAAACCAGTTCAAATCCCTCTCCACCGAGCAGAAAGATCGTGTGCACTTCCGCCACGCCGCTATAGGCGCCAAGACCGACAAAGATATTGCGGATCCACCGATCTATAACATTCATGACCTGATGAAATTGAACGAACATGAGTACGTGGACCTGTTGAAAATGGATATCCAAGCGATGGAATTCGAGGTCATGGCGAGTTTGCTGGAGAGTCTCAAGAATGATCCGTTGCCGATTGGGCAGTTGCAGGTGACGATTCACCAGAATGAGAAGCCCGAGATAGATTTGCCTTTCTTTTTGAAGTGGTGGGAGAAGTTGGAGAAGGCTGGGTTGCGGGCTGTGTGGACGGAGCCGAAATTGACTTATGTGACCAGGAAAAAGAGTGAGGGCCATGCGATGCCGGCTTATGCTGAGGTGAGTGGAATTCTTGAGTATATGATGATGGAGCTGATGGAGTGAGCAGTATACTTTTATCAATGTGCGACATCCGAGGAATGTTTTACTTTCGTTATGAAGGGATAGAAGGCTATGGGAGATGTGATAACGCTACTGTTTCTGGAGCAGGGTTCGACAAGGGGTGGAAACGATGATGGAAACTGTACTGCAGCGTGTAATTGAGAGCTCAGTCTAGTGAAAATGCACGGAGAACATGACAGGAGGAAACAGAAGGAAGTGCCTTTCAAACACTTACTCAACTGGTCCTTCCCATCACTGTCACAAGGACATCACCAGCTCTCTGATTTTGGACGAGAGCCTCATAGTTATCGTGCGTGCCATAAATGTTAATCAGACGAGCCTCTGCAGCGTTGTCGGCTTCCTCGCTGTCCTGTGGGCCCCAAGAGTTTCCCTTGGTATCCTCAGGTCGGGCAGGAATTAGGAGGATGATGCCTTGGAAAACGAACCACTCGGGCAGACGCTGCAATAAATAGCGAAAGCTCTGAAGCATGGGTCGTAGCAGCCCCTGTCTCTGCCACCTCGGCAGGGTGTGAATCATCTCGATGAAGAGGAGAGCTGGGTCGGCTTCCAGCTCGCCTCGAAGCTCGCCTGAAAGCTCTTTCAATCGGCGGAGATTAAAACTCTTATTATAGATGCCTTGTAAATAGAGCGCCGTCTCATAAAGTTTTCCATTTGCAAGGTTCCTGAGTCGCGGAGTGATGAAGTCGGCTCTCCATATCGATTGAACGTTGGGGCTGTTTGCTGTGGGTTTATTGATGCGCCAGGACTCGATGTAGCCGACATATTGCTCCTCTGTTGGGTCTGTGTCATTATCGCCAGTCAAGTAGAATGTAGTTCTATAGCAAAGGCGACTGCTGGCGGTGTGTGAGTCTTGGGACACTCGCAATCTAGCTCGGAGTTGACCACGGTTGGGTCGTAATCTTTCGCCTTCGCCTTGGGGACAGGCGCCTAACGAACAAGGCACGGTGTGTGTGACCTCTGCGAGGAAATTACCGCCATCTTCGACGTCAGGATTATACCCTTCTGGCAGTTGCTCCTGTCCGTCTGTTTGGCTTCCTTCAGCGCTGCTGTCTCCAGGATTGTTGTCTCCAGGATTGTTACCTCCAGCGTGATTATCTCCAGCGTCGTTGTCTCCAAAGTTGTTGTCTCCAAAGTCGTTGTCTCCAGCGTTGTTAACTCCAGCATTGTTGTCTCCAGCATTGTTGTCTTCAATGTTGTCTCCGGGATCAATATCGGCCGGGGCTTGATCAAGCTGCTCATCGCCGCCCTCATTACCACCAGTAATAGTGTTCGCTTCCAGCAACTTCGCTTGAGCCCTAGTCACTCGGTTTGTTCGAATCGCCGTACCAGTAGTCGTGGTCGCCGCTTTCAAAACACCTCCAGACTTCGCAGTTCCCGCTGCAGCCTTCTTCACTCTCCTCGTAGCTGGCTTCTTAGCTTCACTCTTCGACGAGCCTGTCGTCTTGCTGGGAGCTTTACGGGGAACCATGCTGATTTAGAAACAAATGAAAACGGAAATAGGAAATGGAACGATGATCGGAATGCTTTGGCAAGGGGAGCAATGCGTCCGACTTTTGGCCAAATAAGCACAAAGACTGTAATCAAAATGATGTCCTGACGCCATCGTGTATTTGTGAGAGAGTTGTCGTTTGTTAAAGCCAGAAGGGAAGGATTCTTTGAAGGCGAACAAAGGAAGCTATTCCAAATTTGGAGTGTCGAAAAAGGGCATCGTGAAGACGCGTTAGCAAAGAGAAGGTGCGGAGAGCAATCGCTTCTCGGTAACGTCTCCATCGATTCGTGTGAAGCCTGCTCAGAATCGATACAACGAAGTTAGAAGAATGTGAATTACCCAAAACGTCAACTCGGCGGCGGTTTCGCAGAGCAGACAGGGCAGACGTTGCAACGTGGTGTTTCTGGAGCAGTGTGAGACATAAGGCTGACACAACACAACAAACCCTTTGATGGGAAGTGCGGGTGCCAAAGAAAGCCGAAACGAGCAGCGAAGGCGTCGAATGTCATAGTAGTGCTTGCAGTTCGGGTCCAAGCAAAGCCCGATCGGGGCATGTTGTCTTTTGAGCCGAAGCATTTCGAGTGCGGATATGCGGTCAGAGGTGAGAGGAAGAAGATCATATGCCCCAGTGGCGAACGCGAATGGGAGATGCTGGCCTCAAGGGTTCGTGAACTTTTACTGTAGCTGCGGCAGCGCGGCAGGCGGGCGCTCGGGCAGCACAACCGCCCTGAGAGATCGGTTGCCCTTCTCGGACGCAGGTAGCCAGAATCGCAGGATGTGGCGAGCTGAGATCCTTTTAGCGAGCAGTGATGATTCCAAGTCGCGTTCTTGGGAGCAGGTCCATGGGGATGTCGTATGTGGGCGTTGTGGGCGGCCACGAGGGTACCACGTCCTGACACAGTGCCTCTATAGCGTGACAGCGGGCGGGCATGCGGTGTGTGATATCAAGGCGTGGTGAATCCGAAATGCAAAAGAGTGGCATCGGTCAGGAGATGTCGTGAAGGTGGTTCCCATTGAGCTTGAGCTTGGGCCCCAACGCCACAACGTGGCGCACGCGCACGGCCCGCAGTTTGGCCGTGATGTGGCTGGGTGAATGAATGGCTCTTTCCCATTTCGACATTCAACTCACCATCAGTCATCTCATCAATACCACCATAACCACTACCGCCGGGCATCCACGTCGGTTTGCGACGTGAGGCCTGCCTGGCGATGATGACGACGGCACCTCCTCTTGGCAGGCGATGGGCCCGTGACGATAGGTTACCTCGCCGTATGCCGAGTGACAAACAGCAATACGCAGCTAATCTCCGACGATACATGCAGCAGAAGACAATGGGAAGGAACAGCATTGCTCCGTGCAAGGCGCGATTGGACGGATGACTACACTCACATGCCGCGGGGCCAGAACACCAGCCCCGAGCTGTTGCTGGGCTCAGGCGGGCCAAACCACAAGCACCGCGAAACGCAATACCAGCCTGACCAGTCCTTCGACCTCGACCTCGAACTCATACGTCTACGTCAATGGCATAGGCACGTCATGAGAGCGCTTCCGTCGACGAGTTCGTGTGGTTCGTAAACCGCACTGTCGTCACTCGCTCGCAACGCCGCCGAGTCGAGATGCCACGCAGGTACAGCTCCTGTACTCCGCCTCTTTTGTGGCTGCTTGCTTCAAGCCTACACAAGCCCCAGCTTCAAAGAGCCCTACCTTCACATCGTACTCGAGTGAGCAAGTCAATATCCGCCGCAAACACTCTTTCGACTACAGTGCCACACTTGGATTGAGCCTTCCATCACAATTTTCACAAGCCTTGCAGGTTTTGGCGAGAAAGCCGCACACGATTACCAACATGCTGCAGCCCGAAAAAGAGGCCTACGTTCGTTGCTTCGGCCACGCGTCCTTCCGATTCTGCTTCTGTAGCACGAACGACCAAGCGCAGAGGTAACCCCAGCTGAGCGCAGAGCGCTGACCGTTTGCTTTCGCTGCACGATTACTCTCCTACGCACGCGTGGACACATCTTCCTCTCGCTACCTAGCTCGTATCGCTTCCACTTCCACCCCTGGTCAGTTATTGTTCCGTTTCCGCGCGTAGTAGCCCGCCGTGCCCTCATGGCTCGGGATCCTGGGCTGAGCCGATGTTCGAGCCTTCCGCCGCAAAGTCCATCGCGCCCGCGAGCATATGTCATCTTTCGATATGAGGCTCTGCGTGAATGCACGCCTCGAGTCTCATCAGATGTCGGACTATGACCGTCACCGCCAAGCTGGGTCGCCCCTTCGCGCCCTGGGTACGTGGGCTACTTAATCAGTCTCTCATTCCCTTGTCTATAATGTAAGTCATCTACCGACTTCTCTGTCTACTGACCCGCCTCTACTGTTCGACCACAATCTACGTATTCGGTCCTTATTACACCATCGTCGATACTTGATGCTGCAAGCACACGCGCAGCTTAATCCTGCGAACCACTCCTCCAAAACGACGTTGCTATTCAACGAAGACCGCACAGGATGTGTCTCCTACTTCTTGCTGTGGTTGTCGTCGTTGTTTTCGTCGCCCTAGCAGCCGCCAACGATGACTTCGGGAACGACAACTTCGGGAACGACAACTTCTTCGGCAACTCACACATGTGGGATGACGCCGCCTTTTACCTGGCTGGAGCGTGGAACTATCTCTCGCCTTCATTCGAGTTCACTATCGACGAACTCGAACGTACCGTCGTTGGCCAGGATCAAGAGCCACAGTCGCCTAAAGATACATCTCAACTGACAACGAATACACAATATCAATCGACGGCTCACGACATTCAAGAGGATATCATCGGTACTGGTACCCAATTCGATCAGTTCGAGGACACATTGATGCCAGCTGAAAATGATACTGTCGATCACACAAACTGGAGGTTGGACCATTGGTTAGGCTCGTCTAGCCCTCCAACGACTGGACTTCAACATTCTGAGTCCAACAATCAGGCCATCCCTCAAATAAGTCTACCAGACAATACCGACCATGACGCTGCTCCTTATTTCGATCACAATCCAACTCGATCGAACCAACACACGCTGCCTCTCCGGTTCGCATCCACGACTTCTCGACCAACGTCCCTCCGACGCCGCGTCTCACAGCGCGATTGCTCCCGTCCCCGTAGCGAACCAGATTTGCGCTCACGACCTCGGATGCATCGGTGCAGCCATCCCGGATGCGAAGCTGCCTGCTCCACTCTCAGCGACCTCAGACATCATCGCCGCTGCCATATACCAAAGCAGGTGCGCAAATATGGGTGTGATCACTGCTCGCAACGTTTCAATTATCCTCGGGAGCTCGCTCGCCACCTTCCGACACACGGTCGTCAATACGTAGTCAAAAGGTTCTTCTGTCCGGACAAGGATTGCTTGTATGCGACTCAGGGTTTCGCCCGAAAAGACCACAGGAGCCGTCACGTCAAAGTCAGACACCCGGATTTAACTCCTTCGATTAGCACGCCGCCGGCCAGTGAAGCAGCTTAAAAGCGTCCCCACCCCGGCGAAGATCACTTCTCTCTATGTTTTATTATACGATACGACAAAAAGTTCAGCAGGGTGTCGACGGATACGACCCAGATTCTCGGAGCGTTTGTTTAGTCATGTGTAATTCTATTGGTTACGCTATAGTATAGCCATGGTAGCCCTTGCGCCGTCGCCACGGCCCGACGGCGAGTCTTTTTCTCTGAAACAAACTCACACTCGACCTCACCTTATCTTCTGAGCAGGTATGTTCTTATTCGATGGGTGAGATAGCTCTTCCGTGGTGGGTGAGAGTCCGACTGGTGGGCTTTCACTGGTCTCGACTCCGTTCCTGCAGGATGTTTGAGGCTGTGCTGGGGGAATGACTGGTGGACACGTATGCTATGCGGATACGCATGCGGTACGGCCCAAGTACGACGGGTCTTTTTTCTTACTTCACCTGGTTTACATCCCTCTGGATTGTGGCTTCCTCTCACTTCTTCAGTGCAGGCAAAAAAGCAGAAGAAGTCGACAACATGAAGTGGATTGGGAAGAGCTGGAGTTGAGGAAGAGGATGGATTCCTGGATCTCGGAGAATCGAATCTCTGGGATCTTAAGAGACGTGGAAGTGAGTTAGCGGTGGTTTGCCTTGCTATCGGTCCTGGGTCCGGACGTTGACAGCGGCTCTGGTGATGCAGGCGTCCGTGGCGAGAGATCGGACGCCTTCCTGCTGGACTGGCCTGGGGAAACACAAAGAATGCCTGGCGATGACGCCAGACAATGCGGATGTGCCTGTTGGTGCTATGATGGGCGATGATTTGGGCGTGCGATGGAAGAGCTGACGCTTGCTACCATATTGATGGAAGACGGGCTTCGATGCGAGGATTGGGCTGCGACATCTTGATGCGGACCGAACGGCATCTATCCGCTCCGGATGGCCAAAGGCACGGGACTGGGTGGAAATCCGACAGGAACAAATGATTCGTCTTGCATGAATTGCGGTCGGGAAAAACACAAATCACCAATGAGACGGGACGAGACGAGGAAGATTCGCAACCAGGTTCACATGCCCCTGCTGGACCACATCAGCAGCAGCATCCTTTGAGCGACAGAAACAAGGCCACAACAGTCTTACCCGCATAGCGATAGATAGGGTTGATTGTGCGTCTCACAATGCCGATGGGAAGCGAACTCGCCATGGGTGTCGAAAGTACCAAGGCCGCTATCAATGTCATCGATCAGAACACCACAAGCCCTGGAATTTATACACCAATAGCGGGAACAATATCCCTCAGGCTCGAAAACTCGTCAGCTCCAAGCGAAGCCTCATATTTTTCTATCTGTTCAATGAGGAGGCTCCTTATTCAGCTGTGCTGGGCATAGACGCTCTCATCTCGGCATGCCGAAATCGGGATCGGGACTTCGAATCTCTCCTTCCTCCGGCCGAGTCGCTCAGTCGCTGTTCAGCCGCGAACTTTGCTTTTCCTCAGCCGCTGCCACCACATTTTACTGCGGCGAAACCTGAAACACCCTGCTGCTGGTACGATGCAGAGCCACACTCCAATGTCCGCCGCGCAACACGAGCAGCGGTGCGCACCGAAACCTACCGCCGTGAAGTCGTATTTCGTACACTCCTGGCCCCGACACTGGAGACCGGTGAATGGATAATGACACCCTGCTGGAATTGCATCCGAGGAACCGAATTGATGCGTTGGCTGTCAGGAGCACGGTATCTGCTCACCGACCCATTCGTCGTCTTGGCAGTTCTCGGCTGTGGCGGTGCAGGCTGGGGGCGTTCCACAGAGAAAGTGCACACCTAGAAGTACTTCTGTCAACGATGTGGAGCTCTCGAATTAGTGCACGATGGCGACGAGTGGAGCTTTCCACCAGGCCCCGCGTGACTACGAAGCACCAGATCGAGCGACACCTTGCTGGCACGTCGCAGTCACTGCACGATACGGCTTGATCGTTCATTTTTCTCACGATGAGGAGTGCTATCAGCACAACTCTAAGAGCGAAAAGAAACCGAGCAGTACGACTGAAGTGCTACTACTGGCACATGCGATGTGCGAGAGACTCGAGCAACACTCTGAGCTATGGCTTACCGAGGTAGGGAATGCGTAAACAAACGCTCGAGGAAGAGATAAGCGCCGACGATCAGCACGGGGTGCAAGAGCACGGCATTTCTCCTTTTCTCATCTGCTGTTTCGATTCTTTTCCTTCAACGCTTCACCGGTGCTTTTCATCATCGCAAGGACATGCATGCTATGTTTATATCAAGAAAGCAGCGAGTTGTGGTGGAGATGCTACCATGCACTGCCCCAATCACGTCCATCCGCTGATGAGCTGGCTGCCATAATGCCGCCCGCTTCCTACTACGACTACCAGAGGGGCCGCCCAGAAGCACAAAACGCGACGAGGACCCGACGGATACTGCATCCGTTACTTCCTGGTTGCCTGCGCAAGCCGAAAAATATTTCGCCATTATTCATCTGACCCGCGCGAACGTCTGTTGATTGAGTCCTGCGTCGGGAAGCACGGCTCGTTGCAGCACATACATACATTGGGTCTGTTTCTACTCCACTTCTCTCTTCGTTCTCCTTCCTATATTCAGATAATTACCGCACCACATCGTCACCTTCAACACGGTGCGGCCGTCTCTCTCATCTGCACTGATCAACGACGTACCTCGTTCGACGACAATGGAAGGCTCCGACATCAACCCCCGCGCAAGCAAGAGGGCTCGTAGCTCCAACAACGACAGCGACAGCTACCGCGATCCCAACCTCGATCCTGCTCTCTACTACGCCGACAACCAGAGACAGAGCCAACATATCAACCCTATTGTCACGCTGAACTGGCCAGTAGAGATCATGGCGCCGCCGTCAGTAGACTTCGGCTTGCAGGGCTTGGGATATGGAGTAGAAGAGGACGCATATCAACCGGAGTTCAACGAGCAAGCACAGCAGGGAGCGAATGAAATCAACAGCCAGTTCGATCTGGAGCCTATTGGCATGGTCAGTCCCTATCAGATCGTTCATGAAGCCGTCGTAGCTAATTGTACCTTGCAGCAACCGTCACATAACGTGAGTCAAGTCATCCTCGCCGCTGATGCTGCTCTCGAGCGTGGACGGGATCCCAATTTTCCACACCGTCCTCCCTACCAGTATCCTACGACTCCGGCTCGACGATTTACACAACTGCACGTGGAAAATACGCCGCCCGATTCTCAAAGTCGCGGCGAGCTCGGCCTCAGCAGCTTCAATGGTAGTAACGTGGGAGATAGCCAAGCAGGGAGTCTTAAAATCAGTACCGAACTTCCCTATTATCTTCAAGGAGGGGGCGATGATCCGGTCAGATTCAGTCCGCATGTCGACAACAACGACAACTACCCAACACCTTCCTCATCATCCTCGGTCTATCCGCCCTTCGCTTTCGATGCTTCCAGGCAGAACGAAACCCCTTCACGACCTCCCCTCACTCAGCCCTCGAGACAAATTTTTTACGGAGAGTCATCCCTTGGAGCTCCATACGAATACTACACCCCTCCTCTGCAGCAACCGCTCTCTTCATCCCAATCGGGGCGCTCTTTCGGGCGCAACAATATCTCTCCAACACAAAATGACTCTCCTTCCCTTCCAACCCGTCCGCAGCGAAACTTAGGCGACCTCGCCAGCAGTCTCCCTACCGTCTACGTCGACGTCGAGCAATGGACACAAGACAACCCCAACCACCTCAGCGTCCCTCGCCGCTGCCACCACCACCACCGGCGCCTCCAGCCCGGCCCCCGATTCCGTTCCCAAACCCCATCAACAACCTCCTACACCTACTCCTGCACAAGCGATGGCTGCCCGAAAACCTTTTCCTCTGAAATCGACCTGAAACACCACTCGCGCTACCACTCCGACTCAGCCCGCGTCCACCGCTGTCCCAAATGTCCCAAAACTTTCCATTTCAACAAAGATTTGTTGCGGCACTCGTTGACGCATTCGAAAGTGCGGAGGTTTATCTGTAATGAGGTTGGGTGTGAATATAGGTCGAAGGGCTTTCCGAGAAGGGATCAAGTTAAGCGGCATTCGGAAAAAGTGCATGGTTGTGAGTGGGTGCCAGAGGAGAGGCAGGCGGCGGCGGGTGCTGCTGCGGGGTCGGGGTATGCTAATATTGAGTGACTGTATGGTCTGCTATCGCATTGGTGGCGTTTGGGTAAAGGCATATGGGCGGCGATTTACATCGACAGATCAAAAGTTTTGTGGGATGTACAGGGCATGAGCAAAAGCAAGCATGTGCTCCAGGGAAACGTGGCTGGATGGGTTGGCGTTTTGATGATGCCTAATGTTCGACCAGATGATATGAAAGAATGGAGCACTATCTCACCCTCGAAAAGTTATCCGAGGGTAATGAATATGTCGGGTGCGGTTCGCTCGGTCTCATCGGTGGTTTGATCTGGGACGCTCGAGGATGCCCCAATAACGGTATAGCCGGGCGCACCTCTGGGAAATGCTGTTTGATGGCCATTCGATAACGTGCAGGACCGCCCAAGCACTCTATCCAGGTGCCAAATAATCGAAGCAAAATCCCACACAGGGTGACCAACATCTGGTAGGCTCCATATCTCGAGGTCTACATGCTCATCGGGTTCGCAAAGGAATGAATGCTAAGTTTCCAAATCCTAACTGGCATAGTATACTTTGGTGCGGGGCTCGGAACGGGGCATACGGATGTCATCTTGCCATGAAGAAATCATGGTACTCATGCGGTGCGAAGCAATTATCAATATTGCCTACATTCGCCTCTACCATCGCCAGTCCAGGCTGAATGCTCTTCACCTCAGCAGCGGGTTGGTCACACAAGCGCCGCAAGGTAATCCGAGGAGACTGATTGGCGCATAAGCAAGTACATAAGTACAAGTGCATCATTGGTTGTGATCTCTCTCGCGATGATCAATCCAATGCCGCGGATCTGTTGAAGCGACTTCACTTGACTATTTGTGAGGTCATGTTCTACTCGAAGCATTCTTTCAAGCCGGCCCTGTTTTATGTCGATGATGCAAACACACCGGCCGTTGCAATTGTACACGACGCGACGAGCTGGGACAGCAGCAGCGGTGGAGCTCGAGCTTCAGTCTCACGCCGCCCGTAAGAAAAGAAAGCTCACGGACTTTCTTGCCTGAAGAGCCACGTCTGCTCACCTGCCACAGAAGCCACAGAAGGATGGCAGAGCGAGTGTACAACACCGCACACGGCACGCTTACGAGCGCCGAAAGTAGCATCTTCCCAGCCATAATTACCTCGAAGGACGCAGGAAGACGGTGTGGCAGGTGTGGCAGGTGTGGCAGGTGTGGCAGGTGTGTGGCAGGTGCGGTATGAAAATGGACGTTGTTATCAGAGCGGGGGGCCAAAAGCTGAGGCGCAGTATAGACGAAGGATGAGCTTCTGCAAGGCTTCCCATTGAGGCGTTCATAGTACTCCAATCCTCGTACTGCTGCTTGGGTGTTCCTGGGCTTGCTTCTTTCGCTCGGGGAATTGATTCAATGGTCGGAGCATAACCATGCTTATGAATGGTTGAGTTAGTGGTATTCTGCTTGCTTGGCAGGAGCTTGTGAAGGAAGCTCTCATGCTCTCTCGGGGGATGCTCAAGGCCGAGCGCGATAAGGCCAGCACGCGCGTCTGCAGCAGGGAGATGAAGCCGTGTGCATTGAGATGGGAGCACGGAGTTCAGCGAGACTGAGTCGATGTCGACGTCGATGTTTGTGTGGGATGAAGTTGAGGTGGTTGATGCTGGTGTGGAAGTGTGAGAGACGAAGCCAACACGAAAGTAGAGGGATCTCGGTCTGATTGGCTGACCACTTCAGCACTGACCAGCTTCTTGTATCGTCCTTCTTTCTAGCTTCTCTTTCTCTCCATCAACAACTTCCCATCAACATACGCAAATGCAGCACCTCGCCCAGCAGCATTGGCTCAATGACATGTATGGCGCATCAAGAAGCATACGCCTGCTCGATTGAGCTGGACAGGCTGTATAGGCCCACCAATAGGATGCGGATCTCATCACGGGCTCCTGGGAGCTCCCGGGCGCAGCACCTGAGGCTGCTGCGCCATCATCCACTTGGACCCATCGCCCGCCAGACAACAACGCCCTGACGTCCATGGGCACACGATGCGCCCTCGACGATATAAGGCACGGGTGGGTAGCGTTTACCATTCCCGATCATTTCTTATTGTCATCAAGATACAACACAGCGCACCTCACCGTCACCAAACTAACTAAACCACCACCGTCCAGACTCCCCGATGAGTTTCAACAGGACCCGATCGATCGCTATTCTTCTGGTTCTGGTCGTGCTCATTGCGTGCGCAAACGCCCAACCCGGGGATGGGACTGAAGGCTTCGGAGACATGGACTGGAGTTTCTTCGCAAACATGGGAGAGCAGTTCTCCGGCGTCATGGCGCACAGCCAGTTCGCCCAGATGGTCAGCCTTTCGCATTACTTCGACTTCGTCAAGTGACTTGAGGCTAACCAGACGACTCAGACGACGTCTCCAATGCCCAGTAGCAGACCACATCGTTCTCCGCCTCGATCGCATCCTCGACCGCAACCCGCTGCGCCGCCCGTCGATGATCACTTTGGCTGCGTTGGGCCATGGGGAATGGATCTACCTGACAATCTAGGCTTGGGGATTCAGAACATTCAGAACCCTATGCGATCAAGAGCGAGCTCTGACAATGCTGGACGATCTGCTCTACCCGGACAAGGGCAGTTCGGCGGATACCACCAGGTCCCAAGGAACATGGACCCAGGACCAGTCGCGAGCTTACGCAGAGCCGACAGTCTGCCCATGGCAAACGTGCCTCAATCAATACCGATTCTGCAACCTCCGACCGCATTTGGTGCCATTGGAAGTCCGGTCAATCCGCCCTTCGTGAACCAGCGCTTTGCTCCGCAGCCTCCTCTCCAGCAAGCTTGGCCGCTCGAGTCTTCGGCAATGCAAGATCCGTTCGTGGACCGGTATCCAATGCAAGGGTATGGCATGATGCCTCAGCCACCAACGCTGCCCGCGAACATCCCTCACTACGCACCGCAACAGGGTCCACCGCCTGCGAGCGTTCCGGAGATCTTATCGTCGGACGTAACGAACAACTACAACTTCCAGCAAAGCGTAGCTCCAAATAGCAACGTGGGGATGCTGGGCTGGATCGGAAGAGCTCCCACAACTGGCGACCGTGCGGTTCCTCGCCTCACCACCGACGATCTCATGGACAACAATCGCCTTCTCCCACCGGATCCAACTTCGGCCAATCGATCTCCCACGTCAGCTTCCACAACCGGGTCATCAGGAGGCCGTTCCCGCCGACAATGGCCAAGCAATTTGAACTGCCACTGGTGCAGCGCTAACTTCACCACCCAAGGCGACCTCACCCACCATCTTCGCTCTCATGCCCCGTACATGAGCCGCCAGCACGTTTGCGCGCACTGTGAGAAGCGATTCCAGTATCGCAAAGATTTAACAAGACACCTACCGAAGCACGACCCCAATCGCCAACGATTCTACTGTGTTGTCGGTAATTGCAAATATCACACTCGAGGGTTCGGCAGGCAAGATCACCTTGATCGCCATATGGGCAGCCAGCATCGATTCGCAGAGCTACAGAGGGAAGACACGCCGCTGAGAGGGAGAACGCCTTCGCAATGAGGATACGAATTTACGACACACATCGCAACATGACCTGTAAAGAAAAAACGGCATTGGCTTTCAGCATAGCGCGGACGGATTAGAAAGAGCTGGGCGCTTTGGAGTTACTGCTTGGTTGACGATGCTTTAGTACCAGGAGAGGGATCTCCACTAGGCAAAGACGGATTTTTGGAGTTTATGATTCTTGGGAAGGCGAACACCTCAACTGGGCGTGATCGTTTTGTTTTCTGATGATAATTAGTAGATACCCAACACGTCTTCGTTCTTTATTGGCTTATGGCAGTTTCCAGAATCCGAGAATTACAGCTTAGTTAATTCAAGACATCGACTGCATTTGCGCCATGAAGATGAATATATATCAGGTCTGTTTCCATCGATCCCAACAGTCAATCGGCAAGAGACATCCCTCGGCAGGCAATCACCTTCACGTCCCCATGATAAGGCAACGCTTGTGATCTGGTAGGTCTATGCTAGCTTGCGACTGTTGAAGATGAGGCTCACCAAGACCAGCTACCCAGAATGTCCTGAGGCAACCTTGCACTTGAATTCTGAATGCCCTCTTGAAGTGATCTCAGGCAGGATCCATTAGAGCCTACGCCGTGTTGATAGGGCTAACGAGCAGAGCGATGCCAAGGCAACTTTCCGTGCCGTCTTGGAAAGAGAGCTTGCGATGGATTGGCATGAACTCTTTCGCCCTGCGCGATTTAAAGTCTTCCAAGATTTCCATGTTCGAGTAGGGTGCGTCTTGGGGATACGGCTCCAACCGGGCCGTGTTGTGCGGTGCCGCGATAAGGCTGGTGGTTAGGGTGGGATTTTTGGGTTTGGGCATGCCTCCTGATTGTGCGTTAGGAGGTAGGTCTTGTGTCACGCCCTGGAGATTGAATGGATGTCGTGCTCGATTGCTACTCTGCGGCTGCCGGTTCTCGTCGTGATCATTGATGCTTTGCAGTAGTGGTTGACTGGTGGGTGGTCCCTGCTCGTTCCATGCATGTGTTCTCATCGTAGGAGCAGGGGAAGCGAGCCGTGAGTCCGTGAGACCACTGAGACGGTTCATGACGACTGATCTACAGAGCGGTTTTCGATCCTCAGCCTTCTAGCGGCCTTCTAGAAAGCTGAGTGAATGTGAGCATGCCTTAGGATTGGGGATCCTGCGGTTTGTGGTACGTAGCAGCGTTCGGGGAAGGGAAGCCTGCATTGATGAGGTGCTTGGAAGCTCGACGCCGTCTAACAATTGCCCGTTCCTGGACCTGTAATGTGCTGTGATGAGGTGTAGTGGGTGGGTTGATAGGAGGAAGAGCGACGAAGTCGCATAATCGAGGCTGTGCAGAGCAAGTGTGATGCAGTGGACGTCCCGCTAGAAGGTCGCTAGAAGGTGCGTTGCAGGGATCATTCCACCTCCGAGCAAGGATCATCGGGTGGCAGGGGATGAAGCCAAACTCACATCATCTTCCCCAACTTCACACGCCAACCACACACGCCAACCACGTCTCCTGCAGCGCACCGATACGGCCATTACCTGGCTGCCGTCGAGGTCAGCGGACAAGCGCCGTATCATCTCACACATTGAGATGTGCTGGCCCATCGATGCATCCACAGCACCATTCCACCAACGGACCAGCGCAGCACATCTCACTCGGGACCCCTTTCCCTCCTGCAGCTCGACTGGCACCCGCTGCGTCCATCCATCCACCGTTCACCATTCACCATCCAGCAGCAGTCGTGCCCGCGCGCTAGAGAGGCATTGCTGGCTGGTGTGGATGCACCACATCATGCGTCCTGAGTGCCGCCCGCAGCATACGTCACGTCACGCCTGCAGGAGCTCATGTACCTAGGTCTGTTATCTAGTTACGTGCGAGCAGGCGGCATGCTCGAGGAAAAGCCGGTCGGCCCAGTGCTTTCGGTACGCAGCTTCACCTCCTCCCGCTTGCACTGCTTCTCACCGGTCGCCCTGGCCCTAGCCCGCTTCATCGCATCTCACACTCATACTCTCCTTCCCCGGACGTCCGGTCGACTCGCTCATACGATACACGAGACCCGGCATGCTCGATCTTATCCACCTGCGCTCGGTCGCGCTTAGTCTCGGCGAGAAGATGCAGGCCATCGGCAGCAGCGGCGGCCTCCCGCTGATGGCCTGTTCACTGGGCAATGCGCAGCACTTCTGTCCGAGTAGTAAGCTTCTCTTTGGTGAAATAGCCAACGTGTAGGTTAGTGCCATCATTTCTGTTCCCTCTTATACTTTTGTTTGCCTGGTCTCTCCAGGCGAAAAGTCGATCACTCCCTCCATTCTCTCTCGCCAGTCTTGCCTCTTTCTGGACGCCGCTCGCACTGTCTGTCATTCGCACGAGACCCATCAGGACGCCCATCAAGTACTGCGGCTCTGCTGTCGTCAAGGAAGGGCGATACATGCACACGCCCTTTGGCTCCGCATATAAGAACCTTGATTTTCCCTCCTACGCCCCTGGAAACAACCGCGCCGCTATGGAGGAGTTCAATAATCTCGGGATGAGTTTCGACGGGTACGAGCCACATCGGGACCAATTCTTTCTAGAAGAGGTATGTCGTTCACAAAGCTCTGAGGACGCAACTAACTCTGCGCAGCCATTCGCACAGCACTTGCCGGGATGCCCTGACCCGTACCAACTGCTCGATCAATGCGCTTACTGCTATCGTCTCAACTACAATGTCTACACAACGCAGGCGGCATCAGAGCTGCCGTGTCAGACGCATGTGCAGAACCTGCAGAGGAATTCGGATCGTCGAACATGGGCAGAGGTAGCAGGCACCACACCAGTATTGTATGCGTCCATGTATGACGATACATCGATGACGGATGCCTCACTGGGAACGATCAGCTATCCACTGTCGCAAAGCAACACCTACGACGATGGTCAGTTTGACGAACTTCCTCAAACAGGGAAAAAGCGGACCTATGCTCAAGTCGCCCAGTACGCCAACCGCCCGCAGCATGACCGGCATGATCTCAGCTCTGCACAACATCTAAATCCCTCTCATATCCCGCGGAGTGCTGACTTTAGTGAACACTCCCCGGAAGCGACCCGAGTGGGACGCCCGCAACACCGACAGCAGAACTCGGGCATGAGACCCCGGCCTGATCGACATCCCAATCGGAACTTTTCGCGGACACCTTATCAACCGCGGTACAATAACGATCTACCCCAGGTACAAGAAGGCGTACCTGCTGTGCAGCAAATCCCTTCAGCCCAACCACGCAATGTCGCTGACTTCGTCCAAGCGGCTGCGTTCGGCGGCCATCGCGCACCTCCACCTTCGAGCTATCTCAGCAACGATAATAACAACAATCATGACGAACCACTTTCACCTGGAACTCATTCTTTGGGGTCCTCCTCTGTCAGCCGCCGCAGTAGTCGCCGCAAAGGTAACGCTATGAAAGACCCTTCCTTGCCACACAGCTGCATCGAGTGCAAACACACATTCCCCAAACTCGAAGACCTCAAACGCCACATCAGTCGCACGCACGCACATATTGCCGATAGACCCTATCGCTGCAACGCACCTCAATGTCCGTGGGCCTTCATCAACCCGAAAGATCTTAGACGGCATCAGAAGACGCACAGCACCGACCAGGATCGACATACCTGTCCGTATCAGCTTTGCGGGAAGAGTTATACGAGAGCGGATAACTTGACGAGGCATATCAATCGGGATCACGCTGGAGATTCGGCCTATATGTCTATGTCAAGGAACGGGTCAGAGTTGAGTGGGAGCTTTGAGCAGAGGAGTGGGTACTTTGATCAGGCATTTGGGAGGTGAAGCCGGATCACTGGACTTCGAGCAGCTCTTCTCAACCATTCCTGGATTCATCACGTCTTCTTGCTACATACCGACGACAACGCACTACCACCCCGGCTCATACTTCGGCGCCGTATCCTTCATGTCGAAATACTTGAACTTCAACTTGGATCGATCGATATCATGGAATGCGGTCACGCTTGTGGCCCAATCGTTATACCTCTCGTGCTCTGGATCCGAATAGTGGCAGAACAGAGGCGTGCCGCAGTCGGGACAGAAGATGTGTGTTAGTCTTCCGTGTTTGTAATCCTATGCGCAGCAAGAACAACATCAATCTCTAAATGGGAGGCTAGCAAGAGGGGGGCGTTTATTTTCATCTTGTCTTCGCCGGACACGAATGTCACTTTGTCTTTGGAGATGTAGACGTTCCATTTGCCGTGGCGGGTGCAGATGGAGCCTGGATGTTCATGATCAGATGGGGTTTCAATTGGTGGATTCTCGGTTTATCTGGACTCACAGTTACAAGAGACGACTTCGTGGCCTTCTTCGAGAGGCGGCGAAACCTCCACAGTGTATTTGATCTGGGCGCAGTGGCAATTTGCTTTGTAGATTTCGGAGTTGGACATGGTTGTGGATGTTTGGATTACCTTCGCGAAGTGGTCTTGGATGTAGTCATGAGGGGCGACAATCACCTCGCAGTTTATATGTTATTTGAGTGCCTCTTGTTTATATATATCTCTCTCTCGCTGTTGATCCCAGTATCAAGTATCTGGTCTCGTTTTCCTCTTCTAGGGTTTCTGCCTAGCGCCACCCTTTCCTTAGCGCTGAGATCAATGTCTCGAATTCACGCGTTCTGAGACCGAGAGACGCGCTTGCCAAATTTGGTCGTCCATCGTGCTTCCTCCCAGTAGTCGAGTCGTCAACATTTCCAACCTCACCCAACCATGCAAGCATCCCCTGCGATACGGTTCCCACGATGCTTGTCGCTGCATAGAAAAATCTAAAAGCATGTCCACGACTCGCGGCCTCGAGAGGCGAAAGCTTGACGATGCCGACGAACAGCTCCGCCATGACCTCCACCAAAGCTCGCCCGCTCTCTCGAAGCGTACATCCTCTGCTGCATCCGGCAGAAATGCGAGATCTTCCCCGGTGAATGGATCCAAGCCGCTGACTGGAGCGGAGATTTGGAAGCAAGCTCGAAAGCAGAGTAAAACGTATCGCCAGAGAGATGAAAAACAGCAGGCAAAGGCGAAAATGGATGTTTATGATGATATTGAGGGCGCTAATTCCGGGCAGTACCCTTATGGGAGGCTGGATGGTGCGAAGAAGAGGGATAGGCCGAAGGGTCTGGAGAGTGCGACGCCGCAGAAGAGGACAAGAACGCTGGATCCACTTGTTAATCAGAAGAGCCAGGAGAGTACGACGCCTAAGAAGACGACCTTCACTGGAGTGGGTTTCTTCAAGCAATTCAGGAAAGACAGGCCGCGCACAGAGGAGACGAATGGTAGTACGAATGGAAGTAAGACAGAGGTCAATGGGCACAAGGCGACAGAAATGCACACAGACGAGTCGGAAGAAGAGAAGAAAGACGATGAAGACGCTAAGGTGCCCGGCACAGGCTCTATGAGAGGCTATGTCTATGCGAAGCCCAAGAAGACGTTTGAAGATGAAATACGGGAGGTTGAGGAGCAGGCTCGGAGGGGAGCTGCCGCCGAACAAGACAGTGAAGATGAGCTGGCGTCGTCGAACGAGACACGACGACCCTCGGCCCGCAAGATACCACCAAGAAGGACGAGTTTGAGACCACAGGTCAAATTGAGGGAGACTTCGAGTACTCGAAAAGCGGCGCCCAAACCACTGGATCGACGGAAAGAAAAGAAGCGCAGCGAAACTCCGGTGCACGAAGTTGAACCGGAAGATGACGTCCAGGCAATGTATATTAATGAATCTCAGGGGGAGGAACTCGCGCAGATTGAAGAGCCTTGGGTTGAGACTTTCGAGGGATCGCATCAGATCTTAATCCCCAAAAAGGCGACCTCGCGACTGTCAAAATCGAAGTCCGCAAAAGACACAGCAGATCTCAAACCGACTCATCTCTCAGTCGTCCAGAGAATTGTGTTGGAGAAGACGACCGGGAAACGCCCGATACCATTAACCAACCTGAAAGAGGAGTACGCCAAAGTGTCCTCTATCATCAGCCAAACGATCACTGCAGGCGAGAGCAACAGTATGCTCCTGATCGGTGCCAGAGGCTCCGGAAAGACCGCACTCATCAATCAGATCCTTCGAGAACAGGTCTCCAAACACCCAGACGATTTCCACGCAATTAGACTGAATGGCTTCTGCCACACCGATGACAAAATTGCACTCCGCGAAATCTGGCGCCAGCTTGGCAGGGAAATGGAGCTCCAAGACGACGAAGTGACTTCAAAGAACTACGCCGACACGATGTCGAAATTACTCGCTTTGCTTTCGCATCCCACCGAGATGGGCATAGACCAACAGGCCAACCAAATCACGAAAAGTATTGTTTTTATTCTGGATGAGTTCGAGCTGTTCGCGGGACATCCGCGCCAAACGCTACTGTACAACTTGTTTGATATTGCACAAAGCCGGAAGGCACCGATTGCTGTGTTGGGGCTGACCACGAGGATCGATGTGGTAGAGAGTTTGGAGAAGCGGGTGAAGAGCCGCTTTAGTCATCGATATGTGCATCTCAGTCTGTCGAAGAGCTTAAATGCTTTCGAACAAGTGTGCCGGGGAGGTTTGGAACTTAACGTTAGAGAGTTGGACGAAGAGATCCTGCGAAGGCTCGGGAAGACGATGAAGGCGCAAGAAGAGTCGAACGGAGCAAAGGTCGTCGTCCCAGTGGCGCTGGTCAGTTGGAATGCCATTGTCGATCAGGTCTTCAACTCAGACGCAGTATCTGCCTTCCTGAGACGACTCTACTACACGACGAAATCGGTCCCAGAGTTCCTTTCGTCCATCACACTGGCAGTTGCCACTATGCCGACCGCACCCGAAGCCAGTGCAACCGAGCTGGTCAACCACATTGCCAGAAGCCTTGTGCACACCGCGCTACAGGCGCCAGACTCCAAATTGGGCCTCCTCTCAACTCTCAGCTCCCTCCAACTGGCCCTCCTCATCTCCGCAGCCCGACTCACCAATATCTACAACACCGAAGTCATCTCTTTCGCCCTCGTCTACCAGGAATACAGAACCCTCGCTTCGAAAGCTAAACTACAGGCTTCTGCTTCTGGCGCTCTGGCGCAGGGCAGTCGAGTCTGGGGTAAGGGCGTCGCGAGAGGTGCCTGGGAAGAGCTGATGGAGTGCGGTCTGGTGATGAAGATGGGTGCGACTGGGCGAGTGGATGTCGGGCTGGAAGAGATTGGATCTTGTGGTGTCGAGTTGGGACATTGGGGAAAGTGGTGTAGAGAAATATAAGTCTTCATCATAATGAGGCGGAGTGTCGACGCAAGATCTCGACGACTTCTATTTGCGCTCTGGCCACCGCTATACGCATCGCCGTTTGTCGCCTGTCTCCGGATATCATATTCACATCAGCTCCAGCATCCAATAAAATCTCGACGACCCTCAAGTGGCCCCTCTCCGCCGCAGCAGCCAGCGCCGTAAACCCATTGAAGTACCCTCCCGGGGCATTTACATCAGCTCCGGCAACCAACAACAATCTCACCACCTGTACATCGCCCGACCACGCCGCGCCCTGCAGAGCCGTCACGCCCTTGTACCTACTCGCCTTCGCATTAACTTCCGCTCCCGCTCCCAAGAGTACTCTCCCAATCTCAACAAATCCCTTCTCGGCCGCTGCCTGCAACGCCGTACGCCCGAGATAATGCGCGTAAGGCCCATTCACCTGTGCCCCTCTCTCGATTAACAACTTAACGATTGCCCCACTCCCGCCTTCGGCCGCAGCTTGCAGAGGCGTGCGGCCCATGTACCGATCCGGAGGAAGGTCTACATCCGCGCCGGCGTCTAGTAGCATTTCGACGACGGGGAGGTGACCCGCGAGCGCTGCGACGGCCAACGCTGCGCGGCCGCCGTTGTTGCCTCCGGGGGCGTTGATTTGGGCACCTGCGCACAGGAGGATTTGGACAATGGAGAGGTGGCCAGAGGCGCAGGCGGCTTGGAGCGCTGTCTTGCCGTAGAAGCCGTGTGGCGGTTCGTTGGGGTTTGTGGTCGGGTGGGAGAGGAGGTGGGTTATAGTGGCGAGGTCGCCGCGGGTGCAGGCGAGTTGGAGGGGAGTCCAGGATTCTTCTTCTCCCAAGGAGAGGGAGGTGGATTGATCGAAGAGGGAGATCGAAGCCATTGTTGGTATGCTTGCAATTGATCTCGAAGCTGGAGGATTGGTCTCGGGGAGGGATGGGGAAGCACGCTGATCCTGCGTAGCTTAGCTGGCTGAGAGCTCATGCATGGAGGATGGTGCCTGCATGGTCACTACCCAGAACATCTCATAACTCGATAAGACGGATCAACCTGAGCCCCCTTCTCTTCAGGCTCATCCGCCACCTCCACCTCCAGATCCTTCACAATAAATTCTCCCCCTCCCCTCCCCCCACCCAGCCCTCCGCTCTCGTCCACGTCGCATACAACCTTTCCGGCGTGAACTGATGCTCGGCCTCATAAAACTATTCTTTCTCCGCCGAATGATAGAGCTCCAAACCCGTGAGCTGCGCAATCTCCTGGATGTACTTGATGATCTCCTCAAAAGCGTCCTCTCCGTACTGGAGTTCCGGCCACGCAAAGTCTCTATATCGAAGCCACGTCAATCCAATCTTGACCATCAATTCCTGGAGCCTCGGGAATTGAGGGAGTACGCATGGAAGCCAGTTTCGAACATTCCTTATGGCAGCCCGGCCAGCACATCCTCTGTTATGGCGGGTTTTGGGACACCGGTAACATTCCGTTGCGTTGCGAATTTCCAGGCGCTGCACGTTTCGAAGAGAGTCGGAGATGACGAGAGACGTTGTCCATGTTTGGGTGTCGTTTCTTTTCAGCACGAAGGTGGCTCGCTTCCAAAGTTGCTCTTGGTATTCCTGCTTGAATTGTTTGCTCACGAGGGAGCCGGCGAAATGCTCGGGTGAGGTTTGGTTCCTTTGGGCTGGACCGTTACTGGTGGCAACGGATCGTGCCCTGATGTTTCCGTTTGGCGCGAAACAGCCGTCGACTTGGATGGCCAGTTCGTCCTCTTCGAGATAGTGTTCGTACACCAGATCTCGCAATTCTCGAGAAAATGAAAAGAATAGAAACGGTTCGTGCGTCTCCGACATTTTGAGGGAAGACTCAGCGCATGTGAGTTGGGCCGGACCTACTTTGAGGACAACGGAGGTTGAAGCGAAGTTCCGATTTGTATATAAGTAGTACTGCACGACCGCCAAGACACTCAGCCTCATGCAGATGCAGATGCCTGGGGTGGAACCGCCGAGCTTCAGGATTGACGGCGGCGGCCTCCAGGAGGCATGCAACTTGCAGGGAATCTTCTTCAGGCGTATGTAAACGTTCTCTGAACAACAGGTCTCCTCGTATCCAGGAACAGACCGAGCCGTGCCATGAAGGCCTGAAGATCCTAAAGACTCTTTACCTTTCGACAATACATAAAGTTACACAAAATCATAGCAGTCCATTTCTATCCCAGGTAGCGTTGAGTACCTTCTCAAACTTTTGTCAGATCATGAGATCTTCCCATTCTGCAGCCTCTGCAGGACCCTCCATTTCTCCTCCGGGATCGTCAAACAATTGATCCCCAAGTATTTGCAAATTGCATCGCAAACAACAAACGCCCAACGCATATACGCAACCATCGAGAAGAAGAAGTATGCCCAAAGGTAGTAGAGTTGGATTTCCGCGGACGGAGCTGGGAAGCCGACGTATGGCAAATTGACCATCACCGCAGCACCAACGAGAGGCGCGAGCAGCATCGTCCAGTATGGGAAGGGTTGACGGGTCAGATGTGCCAAAATCATCTTAGTCGTCATGCGTCCGAAGACAAAGGACAGTGTGAGGCAGAGCAGAGCGAGATGGTTGTCACTCAGGAGGGTGGAGTAAGGTGAGCCGAGCCAAGCGACCAAGCATCCGGTGAAGAGGAGCATGGGAGTCCATTCGAGGAATACAGGTGCGACTGGTAGGTTCTTTACCTTGCGCGCCTCGACGACGTTGATAACACAGCCTGGGAGATGAAACACGAAGAACGATCCGATTAGAACTCCAGCAAAAGTGTCCACCATGCTGAGAGAGCCGATGACATTTTCGAATCCGATGAGCTTCGACATTGGAGCATGCCAAATCTGTGGTCCCAGCACTCCGGAAGCGATCATGAGGAGTGACGCGATGAGTAATCCCTCGGTCGGTCCATTGAAATACCCCAGATAGAGGGTATGCGTATGGTACGTCTCCCACGTACTGAAGAACATCGGCAAGCACGGAATAAGCGCAGTCAATGCGCCGATCTTCGTCGCTCCTAGACCCATTGCACTCGTCTCCAAAAGACTCGCCAGCGTACAATTGAGACTGTCAATGCCGTGATCAAACAGCTCACCAAGACCGGAAGATGTCCCAGTCCGACGGGCCTGCTTGCCGTCGATGTTGTCCATGGTGGAGTAGGCCCAGACACCAAATGCGTAGCTGTAGCAGACCCAAGCGTAAGAAGGGCCGGTGAGGTCTGGATCCATGAGTTGCTGCAGGCCAACGTTCCCGATGACGAAGAGGAAGCCGATGAGGGTGACCATGTTTGGTGCGAGCCATAATGGCAGAAATTCGACGCAGAAGTTCCACTGCGAAGCGGTCAATGGGCGCTTTTTGGGAGGTGAGTGGAAGAACGCACATAATGTCTCAGAATGTAATGAGAGATTGGCGACTTGTCGACCGAAGAGTATTTGTACGTTTTGAAATGTCTGAGGCCATCTTCTGACAAGGCGCCGGTAACAGCCATTTCTAGAGGTCTCGAGTTCAGCAAAAAGTTCGAGTTGTAGTTGGATGCTGCCAATGGGAAGGAGGCACGTACTTCCGACGGTTCGACGCTCTGGAGGGATGGATGCTGCGGAAACGTGCAAGTCAGGAACTTCGTACTATCGTCGCTGCATTGGTGCGTTTGATGGAGCGTCGACTCTGTTGATGGTAAAAATATGTCGAGAGTGCAGATTCGAGGGTGCAGAAAAGGAGAAGAAGGTGGTGATGTCAAAGACGAGATACCCCCTGTTAGAAGCCTTAGGCAACTCGGTTCTATCCAATCACATGTCGACGCTTCTCTTTTGATTGGACAAATTTATACACACGAGGCGACGACATGGCATTGCCTCCTGTGTTGTACAAGACTGTATCAAGCCACACTAGCAAAAGCCCTCTTCCGCCTCCCCCTCTCGCCATCTCTCTCCTCTTCGACCGTCTCGTTCAAATACCCGCCATTTTCGTTGTCTCTCGCTTCTCTAACCATAATCTCCAACCCAGCTAGATTGAAGCCCATGACCTCGCGTTCATCTTCCTGCCATCTCTCATATGCTTCATAGACATCCACAAGCAGCGGCTTCAATTGCTTGCTAGCCACAATTTGTGTCATGTGCGCCTGCAACATGAAGTAACTGACCCTCCAGGCAAGCTCGGGATGCATGCGTTCTCGCAAGAAAATAGTAAGAAAGGTGAAAAGTGTTGGGAGAATACTGAAAGGTATCACAAGGAGGGCATCGTTAAGAGCTGGTGCTGGAACCTTTTGCAGTGTTCGAAGGACATGCTGTTCTGCGGAGATATTGCCGAGAGCGAGGAAGATAGGGTTTCGCTGTGGAACAGCCATCTTGGGATTTCTGGCCTTGTCTCGCTCGTACCCTCGCATGATTTCCAGGTCTGTGAG
Organism: Mycosphaerelloides madeirae; assembly: GCA_002785995.1. Classification (NCBI taxonomy): domain Eukaryota; kingdom Fungi; phylum Ascomycota; class Dothideomycetes; order Mycosphaerellales; family Mycosphaerellaceae; genus Mycosphaerelloides; species Mycosphaerelloides madeirae. The sequence goes on along the minus strand of NHNV01000052.1, from coordinate 91,225 downwards.
GCCGACTTCTAGAGCTTCCATGATCTTCTCGCCGTGTGTGAGCGTGGAGATGGTCTGTTTGCTCGCAGCTCCGACTTCTGCATTTTGCTCTTCGTCGCCCTCGAAGTCGCGGTCCATATTTTGCGCAAGTGTGGCCTCGTACATCTCTTCCAGCTCTCGCTCACGCTCTTCTTCGAGGAAGATAAGGTCGTCTCCGACTTGCCACGTTCGTATGCTCTTGTCATGCGAAGCGGTTGCGATAGTCTCGCCAGAGCGACTAATAGCCATTGCCCAGATTTCACCATGATGACCTTCAAGTCTTTGAATCTGTTCGAACTTGTCTCCATCCCAGGTTTTGACAACTCCATCTTTGCTGGCGCTGAAGACGATATGTCTCTCATCCTGTTCGACTGGATGCTGGATGAAGCCAACTTGCATTACGCTGTCTTGGTGAGCAAAGAAAGCCTTGTGGCAATCTCCGAAGTCCATTCCCCAAATTCTGACATTCTTGTCTGCAGAACAGGTCGCGATCAGTTTTGAGTCGCTGCTGATACTGATGTTCAAGACTGGGAGCTTGTGGCCGTAGAGGATGTGGTAAGGCTTGAGACTATCCACAAAGAAAAGCTTGACGGTGTTGTCGAGCGTACTGAGAGCAAGGTATTTCTGGTCAGGTGAGAAGCAAAGCGACAGAACATCATCAGAGACTTTGAGTTGTCGCGTCTGAGTGAGCTTCAATCTTTGCGTTGTTCTTCTGGTCCCAGGAATGTCCTCATCTACAACGTCGAACTTCCAGAATTTCGCACTCTTGTCGGCAGATCCAGTCACCACAGATCGGCCGTCGGGATGTACAGCAAGCGTCCAGATTGCTCCGTCGTGAGCTTGGATCTTCTCAACGAGTGTGCTTGTGCTGATGTCGTACAGTTCGAGCTCTCCTGCCTTTGTGCCAACCAATACCATCCGGTCTCCGGGTAGGAAAGATGAGCATAGGGCTTGGCCACACTCAAGTGTTCGAAGACAGGACTGGGTCTTCAGATTCCAGACTTTGAGAGCGCCAGTCGATGCACTAGCAAGCATGCGATCGTCCGAAGACAACGTCAGCGTCCGAATATCAGTCCGATGTCCTGGCAGCTCAACCGCGACTGATCGACTGTATTCTGGCGCCTCCCTGCTGCCCGTTTTCTCCTGAGCTCGGTGGGAAACGACATTGTATAGCTCAAGCTGGTTGTTTGTTGTCCTGACTAGAATCTGCAAGCTCTTTGATGACTTGCTTCCGCTAGTCACCCAATTCGTGGAGCGTACTTTTCCGTTGGTGCGAATGATCACATGCTGCACAAAGACGTCGCTCGTTTCCGGCGTCTCCAGCTTCTCATCCTTCTCTGGTAGCAGCGGTTCGCCTGTAGCTGCAGCCTTTTCGCGTCTCCTTCTTCGCTTTCTTTGCATGTGACGATGTAGCTCATCCGCTGAACGAATTCGGAAGAGCTCCACGGATTTGTCGGAACCGTGGACGGAAATGTAGTCTTGGTTAGGGTGGAAGAAGACCCCGATTGTCCTGTCCTTGCCTTGTCGGTGTATGATACCTTGGCTTATGAGGATGTCTCGCTTCTTGCCATCTCCGAGTCCGCTACTCAACAGAGACAGCGCTTGTATGTCCAGACTCCAGACTTTCAGCTCTCCGTCGTTGCCAGCAGTGATACAACCAGCTCCGTCCGGACTTAATCCAAGCGCCCAGCACTCGCCACTCGTCTGCGCAACATGCGTCTCGATGCAGTGAGGGGTGGAAAGATCCCAGATTTTGACCAGCGCATCCTTGGACGTTGATAGCAGGTACTTCTCCTCGACTTCCTCACTACCGCCATCCACATCTCCGTCCTCTGTCACAGAGACGGGTGTTCGAAGAAACGAAAGGCCAGTGATCTGGTCCTTGTGTCCTCGCAACCTGAACTCAGCCGTCTCGGAGAGCAGATTCCAGATGATGATGTCCGTGTCTTTGCTCCCGCTGGCCAGTCTCGATCCGTCTCGATCAAATTGCAGATGCGTCACCGCGCTCCTATGGCCGTTGAAGTTGACGACAATCTGCCCCGACAGCGCATCCCATATCCGTATCGAACCATCTGCGTAGCCCACAGCGAACAGATCGGGTTGTACGTCGCATTGCGATATGCTTGTGACTTCACTCTTGTTGTCCTTGTCATGCCATCGCGACAGTAACTCTCCCTTCTTCACATCCCAACATAATACCTCCTCGTTTGCGCCGACGAAAGCTCGACCGAATCCAGCACTGCGACTCGAGGTGTCGCGAGACCAGACCGAGTTGGAGGAAGCGGTGCAGACGGTGCCGAAGACAGAGCCTGGCTCTATTCGTCTGGTTCTGTGTTAGCGACCGGTATGGGGATGTTGCGAAAGACTTGCCTGTATGAGCGCACCATTATTGCGGCAGCAAATTTACAATTTCCGTCTCCAAAAAGTTTTAGGTCGATCTTGAGTCTTCAAGTGTGGCGTCGTGGCGTCGTGGCGGCGGCAGGCAGATCGCGGTCGCATCCCACTACACGCAACTGGACTGAAAGCAGCTGCTTTCACCTTCACAGCCACTTCTCACGACAAACTCCTTGGATCAGTACACTCATATCTGTCACAGTCGCCAAGATGCTGCTCCTCGACTACCAGAACGTGCTCATCGAGTCGCTGCTGAAAGACCGCTTCTCGCCAGAGTGAGCCTGCCCGCTACTGCACACGCAATACTCCATTAACACCCCTCCCAGCTCAATTCCCACGTCAATAGACCAGGTCGTCTCCGACTTCGACAACGTCACCTTTCACATCTCAACACCCACCTCCAAAACCCAGATCCTCATCTCCATCGCCGTCAAGTGCTACCCCGAGCTCGTCAAATACGGCGCCGAAGCCGTTCTCCAGCGCGAATATGGCCCGTACATCACCACCCCAGAACAAGGATACGACTTCTCCATCCAGGTCGATCTCGAGAACCTACCAGCATCACAAGAAGAGAAGGACGATTTGATCAGCCGGATCAGCTTGCTGAAACGCCATGCTATGGCTGCGCCTTTCGAGCAGGCATTCGATGAATATGCGTCTTTGGCGGAGCAGGCGAGTCATTTCACCAGCGAGACGGCACCACAGGGTGTGAAAGAGGGTGGAGAGGTCAGAGCTATACACTATCGGGATCAAGAAGCTATCTACATCAAGGCTTCGCATGATCGCGTGACTGTCATTTTCAGTACGGTGTTCTCGGATGAGACGGACAGGATTTATGGAAAGGTGTTCCTGCAAGAGTTCGTGGATGCACGCAGGAGAGCGATTCAGAATGCGCCGCAGGTGCTATTCAGGAACGACCCACCTTTAGAGTTGCAAGGCATTCCCGGTCTGCAAAGTGGAAAGGGCGAAGTGGGATACATCACGTTCGGTAAGAAGTCTGGAATCCTCGGACTTGAAATTGAGACACTGATCTTAAGCCAGTCCTGTTCCCTCGCCACCTCACCAAGCAGCGACGATACGAAGTCATCTCCCACATCCAGACGTTCCGCGACTACTTCCACTACCACATCAAAGCGAGCAAGGCATACATTCACAGCCGCATGCGGAGACGGACGGCAGACTTTTTGCAAGGTATATTCATTCATATCTGTTTTCTTGATTTCTTATGGCTAACTCCAAGCAGTGCTGCGCAGAGCGAGACCAGAAGTGGAGGACAAGGAGAGAAAGACCGCCAGCGGAAGGACTTTCAGAGTACAGGCATAGAAGAAAAAGGAAAGCCACGGGTGTTAGTCTGCCAAGATGAGACTCGAAAGAACGAGAATGCCCGTCGTTGGCAGTATGAATCTTATGCGTGAGTACGAATTTTTTCATCTATTCACTGTCGCACCGCGGTATACTCAACGCCGCTGCCCTCTCAATTCACCCAAACAATTGCAAGGTGATTCTCACCACCGCTGTTTTGGTTCTCGCGACGGATGTAGCGAGCTGAGGGCGAAGATGTCGTTCAATCTCAGCTCCGAGGCACGATCTCAGCTTGCTGGTGTTGCATGGGATCTCCATGTTGATTTGGAGACTGGCTTTTTGAATTTCGCAATGTCGCACCTTGAAGCTCTTCACTTGCTCGAGCCAGCCCCCTCATTGTTTTTGCAAGCACCCAAAATACAAGAGTCGACAGAGTGAAGGGCAATACAACAACGCACTCTCAAATGATACTGGTCGGAAGTTGTTGAGCTCAGCGCGAAAAGCAGAGGGAAAGACCAATGTATGGAATTTGCTTGTGATTCCCCGAACTCCCGCCGACTAGCGCGCTCGCTGACTTTCCACAGCTTCGAATTCGTCTCCCTCGCATGCAGACGTGCATCCACAGTCCCACCTCACCAGCGTCAAAACATCACCACCGACATGGAATCGCAGTTCATCTGCCGCTGTAAATCGTGCGACGAGTTTTGAACGACCAGTGAGGGGTCATTGAGTCTGTTGGAGCAACACGGCGGCAACCCCGTCATGGTCTGCTCTCTTGTCACTGCGCGGGACGCAATATGGCGTGCTTGGGATAGAGTACCCAATCGACTTCGCCATATGCGTCTGGGTACCGACGCATATGATGATAAGGACGAAGTGGCGGAGTGGATGACGAGGAGGATGACGAGGAGGATGACGAGGAGGAGAAGGAGGAGGAGAGCGAGGAGGAGAGCGAGGAGGAGAGCGAGGGCGAGGGCGAGGGCGAGGAAGAAGAAGACATCTACGTCCAAGTTGTATGTCAAACAAACTTTGACAGCGGGGAGTACAATTATGCACCGCAGTACACAACCCAGGATCAGCGCAACCATGGCAGGCCTCACGAGATTTCCATCATGATGTGCGATAGTTGCGTGGCACACGGCCTTCCCCGCGATGAAGAGGCTGTTTGCAGCCAGTGTCGGCTGTACGAGCAACTGTGTGTCCATCGACTCTGCAGCGAAAGCCCGCAAAGCAAGCGTGGCTGCCCTTTCATCGACTGCACATACGCACATCTCGGTAACATCAGCCGCAAAGAACGAGGACCGGACTGGTTCGTTGTCGACCGCGCGTAAATTGACGCCGCCGGCCTTCAAGAAGATGAGCCGGAATGGATTATGCTTGGAGGAAAGTTCCCGGCATGCGCCTCTCGTGGACAGCTTGAAGAAAAGGATATGGACATGGAAGCAGGGGAAGTACGCGATCAAATCTGCCATCGTCAGCGCGCGGGTGACGATGCGTTGGTTGCTGCTGTCAGAGCGGGTCAAGGAGCTTTGAAGGGTCTCGCTTTGGATTGCAGATGCGAGATATTGGAGGAATACTGAGAGCGGGAGATCGCAGCAATTCCAAGCTGGGCACCACAGTAGGTAGAATCTCCTTCTGGATCCGCTTTGATTCGCCGCCAACATCTTACAGCTTACCGGCAGCAGCGTAGTCGCTCGCCAAGTGGAAGACCTGGGAAAGCATATGGTATGGAACCACTGCATGGGTTACAGCCTACCCTGCGACGAGAACTCAGTCTGCGAGCAATGCCAACTACACCAGCGGCCTTGCATCCACCGCTAGTGCGGCGAGAGCCAGACTCCCGCAACGAATGCACGCAACCCAACTGTCACTACGACCACGCAGACCACCTTCCATGCACTGATCTCGCTTTGATTGGTATTCGATATGTTATTTGCCCGGGCCTGATTTCTGGATACCTGTCGCTTGGACGTTGGTGCGGCGTCAGCGGGATGGGTAAAATGCTATGGAGGAGCAGATTGAGGCTGGGGAGAACTTATTTGATGAATGTGTGGTGCCTTGCAATAGAATGTGTCAGGGTTGATGATTGGTTGTGAAGGGTGCAGTTTAGTGTGGTAGGTAGTGAATGACCGTTCGACGCGTACAGTGGATATAAGAGCCCAGTTTTTCAGACTAAGGGCTTTCGATTGAGATCGAAGTGAATGAACATGACTGTAGGCATCGACTTTCACAAAAGCCCTACAATACGAAGCCGACGAGTCGACGAGTCAAGTGAATGAACAATAGGCTACAACAGCCATTCGCCTACGAAACCTCACCTTGTGAAAGTATATAATAGATCCTCTGGGCAACCAAGTTTCTTCTTTCTCTTCGCAACCATTTTCACTAACATTGTAGCCCCCATCTATCTCACCACCACCAACAACAATAGCCATAGCCACCGCCTCGCCGTCGCCCAGCCATGTCTCGCACTTTGGAGTGCACCTGCGCCGTCTGCCTTGCGGTGGACACTGCTCGCGGGGCCCTGGCTAACATCCCAGTGGCCCAGATCCTCCACCTCGCCGCCCCCTCCGCGTCCACCGCCGTCGCCACGGCAAGAAACCTCCTCTCGGAGATCCAGAGCGCCCTCCACCGCCACCACAACCCCGGCATGTATGCCGGAGAGGACTCTTCTCTCTCCGGCGTACATGGCCGCCGCAGCTCCCTGGTCGCCGTCCCGGACCGAGCCACCCCCGCTGCCTCCATCGCCGCCAGCGAGAGCGATGCTGACGAGACCGAGTTTGCGTTTGGGGTGAGAGTCTCCGGCACTCCGGCCAAATTGGCAGGTTTCAATCGTCGTCTTTGCCTGCGTCTCGAAGACCTGGGCATTCTGCGCGGCCAGGGGTCGCCAATCTCGGTCAGTGAGAGCGAGATGGTTCTGCATGTGAAAGCGTTAGTCAGCTAATTTGTGAACGTAGCAGACCACCACCACCCCACCAGACAGGTTCGTCGTCTGCGACCACTGCCGGTACGTTCCCTTACCTCCACAATACATCCAGATGGCTGACACGTTTCTTCCCTTACAGCGCCCACAGGCTCAAGTGCAACGAGGGCCCCGTTTGCAAGGAGTGCATCCTGCGCCGCGTCCCATGCGTCCACCGGGTCTGCATTAACAGCCCCAACACCAAAGTCTCCTGCACTCGGACCGTGTGCTACTATGTGCACCAAGACTACATGCCAGACATGTACGGCGTTCAGAACTCGCGAGATCCGCTGTGGCTCGTCTTTCCTGGCATGCTGCCCAAGTTCAACGCCGCCGCACCACACAACCGTCTCCCGCCGAAGACCGAAGATGAGAGAACCGAAGCGTACGCAAGTATTGGAGATCGCCAGCGTGAGGGACTCGCAGAGATGCTGGCTATCGTCGACAGCGGCCAGGAGACGTTGGAGACTGTCACCGTACGTTGCAAATGCATCGAGAACGAGGCTGAAGAGGCTGGCATGCTTCCCGACACCAACGCCGCTTGTCCAGGACCGTCAGATGTTTGAACGTCACGTTTTCACAACACCACACACGCAGCATCATCAGGCGTTTGAACACACTTCTTTCCAACACACCACACCCGGCATCAGACGTACGCACACACATCTTCCCGACACCACTGTCCCAGAACCATCAGCCGTTTGAGCAGGCACGACACATCTTTCCGATACCCCACAGCGAGAACCGGGTGTTTGAGCAGAAAGTGGCTGAACGGATGCAATTGACAAGGTACACGACGGGCATTGCTTTTGGTGTAACACAGCGACTACTGCATCGAGGCATCAAGGTTGCACATGAATTATCGAAAGGCGACCTAGCGTTTGCAGCAAGTAGAGAAACCCAGACGGCAGAAGAACACCGACAGAGCATACGAAGAGAGCAGACAGCAAAGAAGAAGCCCGACAGCATGGCTTCCTGACGACTTCCAAAGATGCGCTTAGCAAAGTAGCATCGAGAGAAGAAACGAATGACATTGATGACTCGCCTCGTGAATATTTTCCTTTTCGTGTCCTTGAGCATTGACTCGGAAGCAGCGCTGCCCCTGCAAAAGCGCGGTTTCACGGCACGACCAGGGCGCATCGTGGTTGTGCGAGGAGGCGGGATGCATGGTGCGGGTTCGACTTGGCTGGGCGATTGCGAGGTCTTTCGAACTGACATGGTATTCTTCTTCTGCTTCATCTCACACGATCGAGAAGACGGAAACAGGAAACATCGAGAAGACGAAGAGCAGGTGACGTCCGCGAGCAGTAATTTCACTGCCCTGGCGACTGCATCAGCTGATTGGCCTGTTCATCTGTTCAGCCATTTCGCGGCGGGTTAGCATTGGTCCGTGCGTCGTTGTCGTCTGTTCAACCCGCCAGCATCCATCACGAACTCCTGCACTGCTCTTCTCCTCCTCCAGATACGCCGTCGTCGTCGTCGAAGAGCACGGCGCTCTGCAGCAGCAGTCCTCACCTCAGTCACTCGTTACCGCCAGACGCCGCTGCCTCGTCGATTCGCTCCTTCCAACCGCCTCCTGCATCAATCTGCGTCGCCGGCACGATCCTTTCCGACCCGTTTGCCAAAGTCAAACCGCCAGCCATTGCACGCTCGCCCACGCCAGCACGCTCTCGGTCGCCCTCCGCACCCCAACTCGACTCCTGCCTTACCCTCGTTCACCTCTACATCGTTCACCCACCTCATCACGCTCATTATTTAGCATCTGGACCGACGCCGGCATTGGGCCTCCGCCCTCGCGACGACCGCACGACTCGGCACCGCAGCGAGCCACCAGCACTGCCCCTTAAGCGCCTGACCAACACCCGACCCACGCCCGGTCGCATGCAATGCGCAGCCTGGTATCGCAGCTGCTGGCCGTAGGGCCTGAGCTGGCAACATACATCCTCTGCACCCCCGTGCTCTTCGCCGCATTCGCACGCGCCCAATACTCGCAGACCGCCGCGCCCTCGCCCAATCTCGCCCTCTCACAGCTGGGTCGCGTCGCTGTCGGCGGCTCTTTCGACAGCATTTCGCTGTACACTTACGACGGACAGAATGAGAACCTCTCCAGCAACGGCAGCCAATCGCTGCTGACAAGATATCCTGATGGTACGTTTCAGTCTCTCGGCTTGGTGGACGCGGACACGGCGATTGCAGCAATGTGCCCTTTTGTTACGCGTGAAGGTGTTTTAAACGGCGTGGTGGTTGGCGGGAACTTCACGAGTCTGGGAACGGTCGAAGCGAGTTCCGTCGCGCTGTGGAATATGACCACTGACAGTGTCACGGCATTGCCTGGGCTTAGCGGGCCAGTGCGTGCCTTGTACTGTGACGCAGACTCGTCGACTGTCTATGTTGGAGGTAATCTCATGGGCTTAGGCTCGACAAATGCGCTGGCTTGGACGACCGGATGGCAAAGTCTGCCTTTTGCTGGTTTTAATGGCCCCGTCGACTCTATCGCAAAGAACTCGGCTGGCAACATGGTGTTTGCCGGCTCCTTCACAGGCCTGGGCAATACCAGTACAATTAGTACTCCTGACGCACAGGTCATCAACCTCGGCAGCGGCAACATTACCAGCAGCGGTAGCACCAGCGACACGCAGTACAACGATCCACGCAACATCATCTGTAGCACTCCCGATTCCGGTAACAACTGGCTCCTCGAAGACGACACCCCAGGATACTGGCAAGGCAATTTTGCCTTCGGCTTTAACCCGACTAAAATTCGTCTGTACAACGCGAACGTCCAAGGACGCGGTAGCAAGACCTGGTACTTTCGGAGACTAAACGACGGAGGTATCCTCAACCTCACTTACGTCGATCCAGCCACCGGCCATGAACAGTACTGCCAGAGCGTTTGTCCTCTCCCAGAGAATAATAGCACTGCTCAGGACTTCCACTTTGTCAATCCCGTCGGGACTAGCGAGTTCCAGATTGTCATCACCGAGTGGTACGGCGCAGGTGGTGGCCTCAGTGGAATTGAGTTGTTCCAAAACGACATGTTCAGCTACGCCGTGAACGCCTTCAATGAGCCCCAGTGTGATGGGGTGAGCAACGGCTCTAGCTCTGTGGCGACTCCGAACTCGACGTGGGTGATCAGCCCAAACCTCAATCAGACCCCTGCCGATTACCTGACGGCCTCATTCACGAATGCCTCGCAAATTCCCGCCGACACCGGCGTGGTCTTCAAACCAAACATTGTACAGTCCGGCAATTACTCTGTCATCGTTTACACTCCCGGTTGCATTATGGACAGCAGCTGCGAAACCAGAGGACAAGTGAATATCAGCGCGTCGTTGACCTCCAACGGCTCGCCGATGACAACCACGCTGTATCAGACCAACAACTACGACAAGTTTGATTCGATATACCTGGGCTATGTGGACGCCACCAGCGAATCCTTCAGCCCATCTGTCACGCTATCGCCCTTGGCTGGCCAGTCTGGGCAGCTCACAGTAGTCGCGGATAGAGTACTCTTCGAATTGATCAGCTCGGCTGGTGGCCTGAACGGCTTGTATGAGTACAACCCCAACGAGGCTACTGTCAGTAATGACTTTTCTACCTCTGCCATCAACCGCGCGGGCTCAGCCATGGAGTCAGGTGCAACCTTCGCATCCGTCGTTCAATATGAAGACACCACATACGCTGCAGGCAACTTCCGTGGCGATGGCATCTCCAACATCATGGCCATCACCGACAACGCGACTGCGCTTCCTGGCGGCGGCCTAAACGGTGAGGTCGTCAGTGTTCTACTGAACGACTCCTCTCTGTACATCGGCGGAATCTTCGACAACACTGCAGACAACAGCTCTACCGGCCTGAACGGTGTCGCCGTATACTCCATTCCGGACAAGACGTGGTCAGCGCTTGGAGCCGGTGTGAGCGGAGGCAGTGTTCTTGAAATTGTACCTCTCAGCTTGAACGTGAGCGAGAACGATGTACAAGCCTGCCTGGCGCTCACTGGCAACTTCTCGTCTGTTAACGCCTTCTCGAACAATGCAGCTTTTGATGCCGATGGCTTTGCCGTCTGGATCCCAAGCATCAGCAACTGGCTCAACAATGTACCCACAGCCGACATCGCACTGGACGGCATGCTCACGGCATGGACGACTGTTCCAAACCAGGCGCCACTGTATGCTGGCACGATTGCTTCCCAGGGTCTGGACTACAGCAACGCAGTAGAGTTGGCCGACTCGGGCATTGAGAATCTCGGCGTGAGGCTGCAATCAAGCTCCGCTTCAACCTCACGAACGGCAAGGAAGCGTGCTCTGTCGGCTGATTCCGACCATAACTACACCGGCGTGTACACAGGCATTTTCTACAACGACAACGGGCTCAATCTCACGGTCCTCGGTGGAAAGTTCGCCGCGACAGCAAGCACTGGATCTACGGTCGAAAATCTAGTCTTCATCAACGACACAGCGACTCCTCAGACCGTGTCGGGCGCCAGTGGGCTCGATTCCAACTCCACCTTCGTAACTCTGGCCACCTATCAGGCTCAAGTGTATGCTGGAGGAGCTGTAAACGGAACTGTTCGTGGCGCTGAAGCAGCCGGCCTCATCGTCTACGATTTGGCTGCCAACGACTTTGCCTCACCGCATCCTCCTGCTCTGGCTGGCAACAACGTCGTCGTCAATGCTATCGCTGCGCAGCCGGACAGCACCATCATCTTCGTTGGAGGTGACTTCGACACGGCAGGTTCTTTGCCCTGCGGCACCCTCTGCTCTTGGGACACGAGCGCCTCGCAATGGCAGACGGTCGGATCAGGACTCTCAGGAGTCATCAACACGATGCTGTGGACGTCCAAGACCCAACTCATCCTGGCCGGCAATCTTACTGTGAATGGCAACGCTACCTTCATGGCAACGTACAATTCGAAGGACGCGACTTTTGCTGAGTACACTGCGGCCTCGACCCTTCCGGGACCTATCAGGAGCATGTCTGCCGTCACCAGCAATTACGACGAGTGGTGGGTAGCCGGCACTGCGACCAACAACGGATCCGCATTCCTGTCAAAATACGCCGACGGCACGTGGACTGCAGCCAGTGGGCTCGACGCAACGACGCATATCAGGGCTCTGCAGATCATGCCACTCACCTCCGACCATGCCAGCAGCTCTCTCATGGCTAATGACCAGTCACTCATGATTCTCGGACTGATTGGGCTCGGGGCTGAAGGGAATGCCAGTGCGGTAGTGTTCAATGGCACAACGTACGAGCCTTATATTCTCACGAGCATGAACGACGGAAGCCGGGGCACTCTCGCATCCATCTTCGTCAGCAACCCTCAAGCATTCATGAACACCAACAACCATCATCTGGCACTCGGATTTGTGGTTCTGATTGGTCTGGCCATCTCTCTGGCACTTCTTGCGCTCATCGTGCTCGGAGGTATCCTCGCGGAGCGGCACAGGAGATTACGGGAAGGATACGTGCCGATTGGCGGACCAAGGGTTGACAAGAGCACGAATATTGCGCGACTGCCACCGGAGACGCTATTCCAGAATCTCGAAGGAAAGGGCCACCCACCACAGATATAGCCGAAATGGACGGGCTCCACCATTTCTATGCGCTGATCTGCTGTCGCGGGTCAAGCCTTACGCCGTCACGATTTTCTCTCTCTGTCACGTTGGAAGCGTTGCCACTTGGTCGTTCATCACCCCCCCAAATATCACATTTTCTCGCAACGTGATTTGGCGAGATGAGTGAGAAGATAGCACATGGACTGTTTTGCTGGATGATACCCACAAGCGTTAAACTCGCGTTTGCTTTTCAAGCACTGGACAGAGCGACGTATTCCTTTTGAAGTGTTTTTCTGTACTTTTTTTCCTTTTGGATCGCACTGGGCGATGAGTGCGGCTGCGGTATTGTTTTCTTTTGCTATTCCCATGACACACGGCTGTTTGAGGGGGGCCTGGAGCGGATCGCTGCCGGCTCCGAGGCGAAGAAGTATTGCTGAAGAAAAACGGAAGACAAGAATGGGCAGCGATAATGTATGTATTGGGGGAGGATCAGAGGAGGAGTGGATAGGAAGAGAGCATGAACACTAGCGAGACATGAAACATTTTTTTCACGCCCTGCTACTGCTTCGCGAATGACCATTCACATCAAGCAAGCACAACGATCGGAAGTGGCCATTGAGAAGCAGGCTGGGCGTCAAGGCGTGTAGGAAGCATGATGGCATATGTGTGGATGTGGATGTGCAGGGCATGCGTGCATGCGTCCCACATTAAAGTTTTGAACAGAAAAATTCCAACAGGCATGTGGGCCACTGGGGAGCTCTGTGAGCTTGGAGGTATAGATAATGCGTGTGAGCAGGAGCGCAATGCTGTTTTCCTACCACATGCCCTCTTCCTTTTCGCTAAGGAAGCAAAAGTCGTTCATTCATTCATCTAATCTTGCCTTGACGTAACGAAGTTGTTTTCGTCGGACGGGAGCTCTTATCGAGCACGGACCAGATTTTTTTTTCACCGCAAGACTCATTTCCTGTGAGCAGAGCCATTGGGAGCTTCGGATTCACATATACACCTACACACCACACGCAACAAACCCTCCATACCAACCAACAGAGGGCCAGCATTCCGGCTGTGCTGACAGCTGCCAGAGGGAATGGCGCTCAGCAGTGGGCGTATCGCTCGCCAGCTGCTGCACTTGCAACACTCGACGCCGCGTATAGCAGCACGCCGCACCTTTGTCTCGCTCCACGCCGCCCCATGCCTCCGCCAGCCCCAGCAGACGCAGACAAGTAATAAGCAGCTCCTCCCCCGTCTGCAGCAGCGTACCTTCGCTCGCTCGTCCATCCGCGCCGCCAGCCAGGCCGAAGTTGCACCCAATGCCAAAGCATACCTCGAGAGCGGCGCCATTGCCGGCGGCCAGAACCTCGTCGACGTCAACAAGGTCCTCGTCATTGGCTCCGGAGGTCTATCCATCGGCCAGGCCGGCGAGTTCGACTACTCTGGCTCCCAAGCACTGAAGGCTCTCAAAGAGGCTGGCATCAAGTCCGTCCTGATCAACCCCAACATCGCTACGATCCAGACCGCCCACGTACTCGCTGATGAGGTCTACTATCTCCCCGTCACTCCCGAATATGTCACCTACGTTATTGAGAAAGAGCGACCCGATGGCGTCTTCCTGTCGTTTGGTGGCCAGACCGCTCTCAACTTGGGTGTGAAGATGGATGAGATGGGAATCTGGGAGCGATATGGAGTCAAGGTTCTGGGCACCAGCGTCCAGACCTTGAAGACGAGTGAGGACAGAGACTTGTTTGCTCAGGCTTTGAAAGAGATTGACATCCCCATTGCGGAATCCGTTGCTGTGTCCACTGTGGACGAGGCTCTCGCGGCTGCTGAGAGTGTCGGATACCCCATCATCGTGCGAGCTGCCTACGCCCTTGGAGGTCTTGGATCAGGCTTTGCCGACAATGCTGAAGAGCTGCGCAACTTGGCTGCCCGATCTCTCACCCTGTCGCCCCAGATCTTGGTCGAGAAGTCGCTCAAGGGCTGGAAGGAGGCTGAGTATGAGGTCGTGCGTGACGCTTCCGACAACTGTATCACCGTTTGCAACATGGAGAACTTCGACCCTCTGGGTGTCCACACCGGCGACAGCATTGTCGTCTCGCCCTCGCAGACCTTCAGCGATGAGGAGTACCACATGCTTCGATCTGCCTCTATCAAGATTGTCCGTCATTTGGGTGTGGTCGGAGAGTGCAACGTCCAGTACGCCCTGGCTCCCGATGGTCTCGACTACCGTGTCATCGAAGTCAATGCCCGTCTGTCCCGTTCGTCTGCTCTCGCCTCCAAAGCTACCGGTTACCCCCTGGCCTACACCGCTGCGAAAATCGGTCTCGGACACACCCTGCCTGAGCTGCCCAACGCTGTCACCCGCACCACTACTGCCAACTTCGAGCCCTCGCTGGATTACATCGTCACCAAGATCCCACGTTGGGATTTGGCCAAATTCCAGCACGTCAAGCGCGACATCGGATCCGCCATGAAATCTGTCGGAGAAGTCATGGCTATCGGCCGTACCTTCGAAGAGAGTTTTCAAAAGGCCATCCGTCAAGTCGACCCCAAGTTCCACGGTCTGCAAGGCGACCATTTCGACGACCTGGATGAAGTGCTCAAGAACCCGACTGATCGCCGATGGCTCGCTGTCGGCCAGGCTATGCTCCACGAAGGCTACACCGTCGACCGCGTCCACGAACTCAGCAGAATCGACAAGTGGTTCCTCTACAAGATCCAGAACATCGTCGACTGCACGCACGAACTCGAGGCCATCGGATCGCTCTTCGGCGTCAAGAAGGAACTCATGCTGCACGCCAAGAAGCTCGGTTTCTCTGATCGACAAATCGCTAAGGCGGTCAACTGCACCGAAGACGAGGTTCGTGCCAGACGCAAGAACTTTGGTATTAAGCCTTGGGTGAAGAAGATTGATACGCTCGCCGCTGAATTCCCGGCTGACACGAACTACCTTTACACGACTTATAACGCCTCGACGCACGACGTTGAATTCGACGACCATGGAATTGTTGTTCTTGGATCTGGAGTTTACCGTATTGGAAGTTCCGTGGAGTTTGATTGGTGTGCGGTTAATGCTACGCTTTCGTTGAAGGAGCTTGGCAAGAAGACTGCCATGATAAATTACAACCCGGAAACGTAAGTCACCCTCAATCCCCACGGTTCCGACATCTGCTGACTTCCTCCTAGGTACTCCACCGATTTCGACGTTCCCGACCGACTGTACTTCGAAGAGCTGAGCTACGAGCGTGTCATGGACATCTACGAGCTCGAGTCTGCAACCGGTGTTGTCGTGTCTGTCGGCGGACAACTGCCACAGAACATGGCCCTCAAGCTTCAGGAAGACGGCAAGGCCAAGGTGCTCGGTACTGACCCCAAGGACATCGACAAGGCCGAAGACAGACACAAGTTCTCCCAGATTTTGGATTCGATCGGTGTTGACCAGCCCGCTTGGAAGGAGTTGACCAGCTACAAGGAGGCCCAAGCCTTTGCCAACGAAGTTCAATACCCTGTCCTCGTCCGCCCATCTTACGTCCTCTCTGGAGCTGCCATGACCGTCATCCGCTCCGAGGAGGAGCTCGAGGAGAAGCTTCTTGCCGCCAGCAGTGTCAGCCCTGACCATCCGGTCGTGATCACCAAGTTCATCGAAGGTGCTCTGGAAATTGACTGCGATGCCGTTGCCCACAACGGCAAGGTTCTCGTTCACGCCGTCTCTGAGCACGTTGAGAACGCTGGTGTTCACTCTGGTGATGCTTCCTTGGTCCTTCCTCCTGTTGCGCTCCCTCAAAGCACCCTCGACCGTGTCAAGGAGATCGCTGGAAAGGTCGCCAAAGCCTGGAAGATCACTGGTCCCTTCAACATGCAAATTATCAGCGCAGACAACCCCGAGGGCGGCGAACCTCTGCTCAAGGTCATCGAGTGCAATCTCCGTGCCTCCCGATCATTCCCCTTCGTCAGCAAGGTCCTTGGTACCAACTTTATCGATGTCGCCACTCGTGCTCTCATGGACAAGAACGTCCCAGAGGCTGTTGATCTCATGGCTGAGAAGCGCGACTACCTTGCCGTCAAGGTTCCTCAATTCTCTTGGACTCGTCTTGCCGGTGCTGATCCATACCTCGGTGTCGAAATGGCTTCCACTGGAGAAATGGCTTGCTTCGGCACAGACCTCGTCGAGGCCTACTGGACTGCCATGCAGAGCACCATGAACTTCCGTCTCCCTCTTCCCGGTGAAGGTCTTCTTTTCGGCGGTGACACTAACACTGCTGATCTCGGACGCATCGTCGACTACCTCAACCCGCTCGGCTACAAGTTGTACGCCGCTAACAAGGATATCAAGCAGCACCTCGAGTCGTCATCCAAGGACGGCAGCGTCAGTGTCGAGGTCATTGAGTTCCCCAAGGAGGACAAGCGTGCCCTGCGCGAGGTATTTGAGAAGTACGATATTCGCGGCGTCTTCAATTTGGCCAAGCGACGAGCCAGCAGTCTCGTGGACGAGGACTACGTGATGAGGAGGAATGCTGTCGACTTCGGTGTTCCATTGTTTATGGAGCCAAGAGTAAGCAACCAAAACACCTACGAATGACATTGATGCTAATGAATCGTGTTTTCTCTAGACGGCTGTGCTCTTCGCCCAGTGCATGAGCGAGAAGCTGCCCAAGTCCGAGGGAATACCACCGGAGGTGCGCAGGTGGAGCGACTTCATTGGCGGTAAGCCTTTGTAAAAAACTCTTACTGTGTGTGCTTCGCTGTGTGGCCAAGCCGCCTCATTTCTTTAATGAGGCGACCACTGTTCAGCGGGGTTGTATCTCTTTCTTCTGGATTCGCAAGAGTCTGGGAGGGGAGGTCCCTTTGCTGCCCTCGTGACTTTTTTTGCTGTTTGTATGCTGCGTTTTCAGGGAGAGGGAGAAAAGGGGATAGGTGGTAGTGGTAGTGTTTCATGGAAACGGATAATGGAAAGAGGTTTTGCCTTCATAATGTGACAAGAGGTGAAGTCGGAGCGGAGTCCGCTGTCACTTCTTCGACGTCACCTTCTCCTAAACATTGAAACAACAAATACTGCGGGGAAATGCAGCCTCCGGTCGTCAACGATCTGAGATCTATGTCGATCTCGCAACGCATTGGGATCGTAAGCTGTCAAGCGGCAAGCTTTTCCCTCGGCTCCTCCGCCTGGGACACGACGTTACGAAGAGGAGTATGTACATGATTGTGGTACAACTGGTCCTGAGGAAGAAGGTATAGGTATAGCAAGACGCGGGAGTGTTATTCATTTCTTTCTGTGGGATCTTTCCTTTTCCATTGTCTCTAATTTCTTTGAGGACGACACAATGGCATCCAAATTCATCTGGTCCTTCCTCTGCAGCATAGCAGCAGCCCAAATCACCTTTCCCGTCACAACACAAACGAGTTTCCCATCCCCTGACTGCACCGCTTCCCCCTCCACCACCGAAAAATTCACCATAAATTACAACTTCGAATCCGCCACCGGCGATCCCCTCACCGCCCTCACCGAACTAGGCGTTTACAACCTGCTCAATTTCTCCCACATCAATTTCGTCAACACAGACCCAGATCTCGATGGCAACCACCTCGGTCTCGCGCCTCACACTTATCCCAATGTCGCCGCTCTGACGAATTCTACGCCGCTGATTACGGCTGGGTATATTGAGTCGACGTTGATGGGTTTTGAGCCGAGGAGTTTTTGGTACGGGTGTGTGTTGCCGAGTCCGTATACGGCGGGGAGTTTGCCGGTGAATTGTAGTAGTATGTGCCCTTCCTCCATCCTTAAAGCGTCCGGTCGTACTGATTCCTTTGTCCCTGTGTATCTAGTTACTGCGACAGGCTACTCGCAATCAGGCTCCGCGCTCGCGAGCCAGACTTTCGAGTTTAAGACGAATGGGAGTGTCGTGCAAGACATGAATTATGGGAGTTTTGATGGGTTCGGAAATGTTTATTCGTTGGGGTTTAAGGTGTCGCCTTCGGCGGTGAATGCGGCGCTGATTGATAATCTTATCGCGGTGTTGGAGCAGGAGGGTTGTAGGGCATATTATACGGGGAGTTATGAGAATGGGACTTAGGGGATGGGATGAGGGTTTGAGACGCTTCTTGGTTTGTGTGTCAGTCCTGTCGTCTGTGTAACACTTCAGCCTGCGTGATCGATCTTCTTGTTGGATTGACCGTACTCCCCATCCATACGAGTCCAGAGCACTAGTCCCTTCCAGGTCTTCCTGTTCTGCTTCATGCTGCTCTGTGAAGTCGTTGCTATTTTTGGTGCTGCTATTCTTCGCCATCCACCGTGCTTGCAATATTCCTTCGTGTATCGCGAGTCATCTCTTATCCACAAACCGCTTCTAACCTTCGACCGGTTACCCGTAGCGATATTCTTACAGTTACCGCAGGGGTACAGATCATTGGAGTCTTGCTTCAGGTAAGATTCCAGAATGATAGCGCAGACGGGACACCTGCACACGTGCGAGGGACGATCTTTGCAAGGCGTGATCATAGGCGTGAGGTCTGCGCTGAGGATGTCGATAGCCAGCTCGGGATACTGTCGCATAGCGTGTTTGAGCGGCTTGAATTCTTCCTGATCGCCGATGAAGGTTTTCTTGCGGTTGGAGATCATCATGGCGATGCCGTGGCGGATGTCTTTTGTGGCCTTTTCGGCTTCGTATGCGATCTCCTTGCGAGAACGAGCTCGGCAGCGGTTGAAGTTTTGAAGACGAGAGAATCGAGCCCTCGTGGTTGCGAGCTTCTGGAGGCCGGCGACGTCGTACCTGTATTCAAGCCGGTCAGCGTGTGCGTCTCGAGAGCAATTTGGGGATTTGAAGACTTACAGGTCGCTGTCGATTGTGTATGGGCTGCCAAGCCCATCTCCTCACCCGCAAGATGAAAGCACACTCCAGTCGCAAAAATATTATCCCGCCTTGATGGTGTTTGAAGGTGTAGAGGCAGCACTTGGCAGGGCAAAGAGCTGTCGCAGCGGCTGCGTATGCAGAAGACAAGACGTGATCCTCCATTCCTGCCTCCAAGTCGTACGAGTACCTACGCAAGTGCTCACTGCGAGATGCCACCAAACAAGTCTCCAGCTTGCTGCACCTTGTCCGTCGCTTGCTGCGCCTTAGTACCATCCCGTGTTCTTGGCACAAGTACGTAGAATCTGCAGGAAAATAACTCGTGTCAGTATTTCGCCGGATATGAGGCATAGACCGCCCCGCCACTGTGGAACTTGTTCATGCGGTCGAGATGCATCAGACTGAACAGGCAATATGTGTCTGAGATACGTGTTCGCATATCGTCTGTATAGATTACTTCTGATCACAGTCAGCACAGCCGCCACAAACAATTGAACAGCACTCACATTCACATCTCCTCGCCTACGAGTGCGTAGGCATATTCACATTCGCCTTACTGCTCACCGCATCCTCCGCCCTCCACAAGCTCGTCACAGTCTTCTGCTGCGTGTAAAACTGCAGACCCGGCTTTCCATAGAACGTGTTCGCTCCTCCGCCTGCAACACTCCTCTTGTTACCCGTGAAGCTGAACATGGGGAGCGGCACTGGAATAGGAACGTTGATTCCGACTTGTCCGGCTTCGATATCTTTTTGGAACTTGGTTGCAGTCGCGCCAGAGGAGGTGAAGATTGCGGTTCCGTTGCCGTATTCGTTCGCGTTGATGAGGTCGATGGCGTCTTCGAGGGTAGGGACGTTGAGGCAGACAAGCACTGGGCCGAAAATCTCTTCTTTGTAGCAGGTCATATCCTTGGTGACGTTGGCAATGATGGTTGGGCCGACCTGTGGTCTGTCAGTATGGTGACATGTTTCGAAAGAGGATATGACTTACCCAGTTGCCGTTAGGGTATTTAGCCGGCTTCTGGCCTCTACCATCCAGAACAATTGTTGCGCCCTCTTTCTCAGCTGTGCCAATGATGTCCTCGATCCTCTTCTTTGCTTGGGGAGAAATGACAGGTCCAAGATCAGCTCCCTGCTCGAAACCGCCATCCATTTTCAGCGCCTTTGCGCGCTCAGCGATCTCAGGAGCCCAGTCTTTCGTCTCGCCAACGAAAACCAAAGTCGACAGAGCCATACATCTTTGTCCGGCTGCACCGAACGCTGCACCAGCAATAGCATTCAGAGCTTGGTTCTTGTTGCAGTCAGGAAGGACAGCAGCGTGGTTTTTCGCACCCAAGTTCGCCTGAACTCGCTTGCCCTGTGCACTTCCGCGAGTGTAAATGTACTCTCCTGCCTTGTTGGATCCGACGAATGAAATGGCCTTGATTCTGGGCTCGTCGATGATGAAGTCCACCGTCTTTGCCGAGCCGTGGATGATGTTGATCACACCTGGCGGGAAGCCAGCCTTCTCTGCAAGTTCTGCAAGAATCATGCAAGCACCTGGGTCTCTCTCCGATGGCTTCACCACGACTGTGTTACCAGTAACCGCAGCAATCGGGATTGTCCACAGAGGAATCATAGCAGGGAAGTTGAAAGGACAGATCGCAGCCACGATACCCAATGGCTCACGGTAACTCCTCGTCTCCATATCCTTGGCGACTTCCAGCACCTCTCCTGTCATCTGGGTGGTAATACCGCAAGCGTTTTCCGCGACCTGCAGACCACGCAGCACATCTCCTCTTGCGTCGCCGAAAGTCTTGCCCTGCTCCAGGGTAATGCTCGCTGCAAGACGATCCCAGTGCTCGCGAATCAGAGTAACGTATTTGAACATGATTTGTTGTCTCGCCAGCAAGCTCGTCGCTCTCCATGCCGGGATGGCCTTCTCGGCACTGTCCACGGCGGCCTTCAGCTCTTCATCGGTGCTCTGGGGAACGCGAGTGACGAGGTTATTAGTGGCTGGGTCGTGGAGATCAATCCATTGCGTTGCTTTGGAGGCGACAAATTTATTGTCGAGGAAGTTTTGGGTATCCAGCGGTTGTGACACCTTGTCGTGGGTCGTGGGGTACTCGGAGGCGGATGAGGCTGCGGTGGTGGTGGCTGCAAGGTGCTGGGTGGTGGCGTGCAGTCTTCGCACGGCCGTCTGGCCAGCGTTCGGGCTCTGGGGCATTCTGGGGGCGGCGGCTGCTGCTGAGCGCGAAGCTCGGGCTACTATGGTCGGGCGGAGGGCGAGGCTCTGCAGTGTTCGGCTGGAGAGGGCTCGTCGTGCGGCCATTATGGGTGGTAGTAGTCCTGTCGTAGTGTAGGAGTAGTGTAGCTCGTAGGGTATGGAGCTAGAAGAGCTCGCCGTCGTCTACTGAAAGAGAGGCGAGACGAGATGCGGAGATGTCGCGATACTTTCTCTGAACCGCAACAAACTGTATCTTAGCTCGTCCGATGATGAGTTGTAGTACGTATAGTTAGGAACAGCTCCTGGTATTACTTCTTCACTGCCATCGTCGCCGCCATTGTTGCCCGCCCCGCCCAAAGGCTAACGATATCCAATTGCAACATCCGAGGTCGGCGGAGCGGCTTAAATCGGTGTAACCTGCCACTCAAAGATGAATATGTTAACCATCAATGCAAGGCCAATGCAATGGATCTAATGTCGATGGAAGAATATTCCACGATCGAGACACCTTACCATTCCCCCACCCCCTACATGTATGTAATCGCCATCATCTTAATATGCCCACTTGTTACATCCGAAGCAGGAAAGCCGATGGCTTTCCTGATTGTGCAGCCTAGAGCTCCGCCCCACCCCTGTCAGGCCTTTAGATAAAGCTACATAAAAGTTTTCCGGACTGAGTAGTCAAATAGTTGCTTGTTGCCGGGGTAGCTCAATCGGTAGAGCGTGTGGCTCTTAAGCTTGAAGCAAAGATTACCTCAAGGTCGCGGGTAAGATTATCTGCTACTCGAATTTCATGAATTCCTTGTTAATTCATTTAAGGTTCGAGCCCCGCCTTCGGCTATTCCTATACTACAGTAGATCTTCGATTTTTTGCTATTTTTGTCGGTCTACAGAGTTTGGACTTGATCTGTAGCCGATGAGGTCGTTGTATTTTGGACGCACGCAGTAGGTCAGCGAAGATATGATAGACAAGCTGAGAAATCGATTCTTCGTTGAAATCGTTATATATGAGGCCGGAAGAGGTCATCTCGATGGTTGGGTTGCTGATGATCAGTTAGGCATGCAACATTCAGCGGAGAGCGTCAGACAATGTTCTTCTCCAACCACTGTGCCCAGTCATCTTTGCTGAAGCTGCTTGCAATGCCATTCTCTACAATACCCTACATCAATCATTAGCACATGCGAGAAGTCACCAAGAATCAGGAGCTTACGTTGAAGAGAACAGTTGGTGTAACGTGAACGCCTTGCAGACGATTGTGCTGCGGGTTTTTGTCAGTCATGCGTATCAGGTCGAACAGTCGTGTACAACCAACCTTGACCAAAAGCTTCAAATCGTTCGTCACTACGTTCCCAGTGTTCAGACTACCGTCCTTGCCTGGCTGATCCGAAATTTCGAGCTTGGTATAGATGGTCTTCTCATCGATCCCGACAGTTCCAGCGAGCTTGGAGAGCCTCTCATAGGTCTTGTTACGTGGCTCATTGACGACGTTCACATCAAAATACTCGGTCTGCTTGTCAAAAAGAGCATTGCTGAAGTCCCAGAACTTGTCCTGTTGCGCGGGAGTGATCAATACATGGCATCTTGAAGGATCAGACAGAATAATGTCTTACGGGCTTGCTTTGCAAAACGGCAACACCAGCTTCATGGACAAGCGTCGAAGATGGATGCCACGGCTGGATCTGTTGCCTGAAGATGAATTGGACCTGATCGGGATATTTGGACTTCACGATTGGGAAAACGTCGTTGTAGACGGTGTTGAACATCTTCTTCGAGAACTGAAGATTGGTTATCAGTGCGGTACGGGTGAGAATTTTGGGCGCATGCGACGGACCGGGCAGACATAGTCGAGGACTTCTCTCTCGTCAGTACTCTTCAACGGGACTTGGAAGAGACTCACAAAGCTCTAAAGTGTGCAATGTTTCCGGCTTTGCGCTGGCGACCAGCTTTTGGCCGGCGAACTTGGGAGCGAGTGCCATCTTCTGTGGGGTTGTTGTAGATTGCGAAAAGGAGAATAGAGGAATTAGGAAAGATGGATGTTTGATGTTGATGTTGCCGCCGTCGATGATACCACTGGGGATAGAACGTCATTTTGTGGATCCGTGCGCCTACCGTAAAACGCGTCCTCGAGACGCGCTCCTTCTCAACTTCACCTGCTGTGCCTGCACTTGAGGCACCCAGGATATCTCTCATCTCATCTCCATCTTCATCCTCTTCGTAACACCGACATGACAGCCGCCCCAACATGGCCATCCAGGAGCTCCCGCAGACGACTGTGCGGGCTCTTGGCGCCAATCAAGTCCTCACCAATTCCGCGTCAGTGGTGAAGTGAGTGCGAAGCCGCCTGCACTGCCCATCAGTTGCTAACAACAGACCAGAGAGCTGGTAGACAACGCAATCGATGCGAACGCCTCTTTTGTCGCCGTCGAGATTCACAGCAACACACTTGACACCATTCAGGTCCGCGACAATGGTCGAGGTGTGCCTTCTGAGGATCGGTCATTGGTGGCAAGACGATATTGTACGAGCAAGATCACTCACAACGACGACTTGAAGGACATTGGCGGCTCGTCACTCGGATTCCGAGGCGAAGCGCTGGCAAGTGCTGCCGAACTCAGTGGCTCGCTCACAATCAGCACTCGCACTGAAGGCGAGCAGGTAGCTGTCGCGCTCAAGATCGACCAGAAGGGCGAGGTGATTGCGCAAGATCGAGCATCACTTCCTGTGGGTACTACAGTCAAGATCACCGATTTCATCAAAACCAACCCGGTACGAAAGCAGGTTGCGTTGAAGAATGCCGAATCCTGTCTTGGGAAAATCAAACGTACGCTACAGTCATACGCACTCGCTCGCCCTTACATTCGATTTTCCTTGCGAATACTGAAATCAAAGACTCACAAAGGCGACTGGGTGTATGCACCAAAAGCGGACAGCAATGCTGCGGATGCTGCATTCAAGGTTGTGGGCGCTGCCTGTGCTTCGCAATGCACTTGGTCCATGCTGGAGGAAAGCGAATTCATATTCCAGGCATTCTTGCCTCGTCCCGACGCCGAAGCTCGCAAAATCGCAAACTTTGGATGCTTTATCTCAATCGATCGCCGACCTGTCTCGAACAGCAGAGGTACATCCAAACAGATCGCCAAAGCCTTCCGTGATGCGCTCAGAAAGGCCAACACCGATTTCGGCGATGTGCTTGATCCGTTCCTGTACCTTGACATCACCTGTCCGACAGGCACCTACGATGCAAACATTGAGCCTGCGAAGGATGACGTGCTGTTTGAGGAGCCTTCCCTCGTTGTGCAAGCAGCAAGAAAGCTTTTTGCAGTGGTATATGCAAACTCGAAGGATGCCGAGCCGCAGTCGCAGATGCTGCCTGGGGATCAACAGGGTCCAGTCCAACAATTCGAGGAGGAAGAGGAGGAATCTAACGTACTGTTCGAGCATTTCGATATCGGCGGTGGAAGACCTGAACACAGCACCCTTCACGAGAGCGAAGGAGACATCAACTTCCCGACACGGGAGCCTAGGGATGATGACGAGGTCCTCATAGATGGCGAAGAAACGAGAGCTCAGCCCCAACAAACGTTCCGATCACACATCAATGGGTACGATGAGGATGATTTTGATCCAGCTGGTG
The DNA here is from genome assembly GCA_002785995.1 of Mycosphaerelloides madeirae. NCBI lineage: Eukaryota > Fungi > Ascomycota > Dothideomycetes > Mycosphaerellales > Mycosphaerellaceae > Mycosphaerelloides > Mycosphaerelloides madeirae. The sequence continues at coordinate 66,311 of NHNV01000052.1, read as the reverse complement.
AACGACCACGAGTTGAGCACGCCGAAGATGATATGGAAGAACTCCGCCAGGCCAGAAAGAACATCAACCTTTCGAATCCATTTGTACTGGCAAAACTTCACAGCACAGTTCGACCTCCACCAATGGAAGCTCTTGGATCGAGCAGCGATAACTTTGCTCTTCCCGACCAACTCTCGAGTTCGCCTATCAAGTCCACATCCCGCCATGTCAATGCTCGCGAGTCCTTCTTACCCACCCCACGGTGTTCTTCACCTTCGCCTCCGATCGAAGATATTCGCACACCTTGGCGTGCTCAAAGTTCGATGCCATCGGATCAGGGTGACCGCCAGATGTCACCTTCACATACGCCGCAAGTCCAGCTACCAGTACATTCCAACTGGACGCTTGCCAACGATGATGACTTGGATGTCAGCCACCAGCAGAACATTGCGCCTGCGTACAACTATGGACTGACTGCACAGTCGGCCGCACCATCTGGAACACCCCCCGATTCCATAACAGAGCCGAACACTCGACCACGTCAACATCCCCAAAGACAGTCCAAAATCAACAAACCGTTCGTTCAGCCTTTCAGAGCCCCGGACGATCGCGACCGGCGTGATCAGGTGTGGTTTGACTTTGCTGCCGAGAAACAAGGCAAACGACGCAAAAAGCCACGAGCCGTCCAGCCCAACAATGACCTCGTCACGCAAGGTGAACTAGGTGATTTGGCGAACGATCCTCGGCCTCTCACACCGCCACGGAACAATCGAGACATCAGGGCTTTCTTGCAATCGGGTGAAGGCGTCGCGGCTGGCACAGCCCGGGCGGAGTTGGTCGAACATTTGGAGATCGAGGAGCAGCCTGTCGCGCAGGCTGTGCATCGCAGAACATCCGGTCGAGATTGCAATGTTCTGCAGACGGTATCCTCACTCATCGAGCGTCGCAACTACAGCAGGCCTCTGCCTGCTCCCGAGGAGTTGGAAACAAACGCCCAAGAGAACCACCGACAAAACCTCCAATCCCACATGCGTGAGACTGGAGGCCTCGGAGGCCGCGACTTCGTCTCAGCCGCCGAACTGGCTGCCTTACCAAAATACTGCACCTCTTCACCCGAAAAGCAACTCCCCCGACCACCCAAACGCCGCAAAACAAGCGAACGCCACGCCCTCCAAGAGCTCAGCACAAATGTCCCTCTCGAAGAGCAGCAAACTCGTCCAACAACAAGCACCCGCCGCCGCAGCATGCGCAAAAAGCCCTCCAGACTGCCCCTAGAGTCCATTCCAGCCGGCCACTTAGTCGCCAACACCATCCTGATGCACTCCACGACTCCGAACCACATCGCCCGATTGGCAGGAAAGATAGACGACGACGCTTCTTTGCTGGGATATAATCAACCAGCTGTGGGCATCGATAGTGTTCTCCTCTCGAGCTACTCGCTAGATCTTCATGGGCTGACGAAGAACCTGCACCAGCTTTTGATCAAGGATGATGCCGACACCTCCTTCTCGGTTTTGGAACTTCAACATTTGTTGTTCCAAGAGGTACGAGCGGCTTTCACGAAGCATGCTCAAGCTCAAACTCTCGATGCCGACGATGAAGACCAAATGATGTCTTCTGGTTGATGGAACTCTTCTGTCCGAATTTTGTGTTTTTGCTTTTTGCTTATTAACGACGGCGCTGCGAACGGGAGATACCCCTGGCTTGCTTTTGACGGATGATGAATGGACGCTGCTCAGATGCAAATGCTACAAGTAGCTCTTACAGTACAATGCCTATCGACTCTAATAATGCCAGTATCGAGCGTAATGATGCCAGTACCGAGCGTAATGATACCAATATCGAGCGTCTTCACCTTCGCTCTATCCAGAGGAGTCCTTCTCCAAAAACGCCATTCTAATCCAAAAGCCATCAGGTCATACAAAGCATATCCCACAACCGGGGCTTTCTCTAGATCCATCGATCTTCTTTCCTCTTGTCGTCTTCCTCTTCATCCTCACCGTCCCCGACATCGAACACATTGTTCCGTTCTTGCGCGTCGTCGTCATCCGTGAACTCATCCCGATATCCTCTTTCCAGGTCCGATTCGTCCTCGTAAGCGGCGGTATGCAACGAAATATCACTCTGTCGACTCCGGAGAATGTCCACGGCTTCCCGCTCATTCGGATCATCGTTGAAATCAGCCCCGACATCGCCAGATACCACAGCCGCAGCTTCTTCCGCCTCGAGGACTTTCGCCCGCGCTTTCGTTCGCGCGTAAATCAGGTACCCCGTCAGAACGCCAAATGAGACGCCGATCAAAATGCTGACGTAGGAGACGGCTTTCGTGGTCCCGTCCATCTTGTCGCCTGTCTCTGCAATGAGACCTAATTGCCGTCCGATGAAGATGTGTAATAGAAGCTTCGGGGAGACGATTGCGGTCGCGATCATGAAATTTGACCAGGTGACCGTGGGGATGGTGCTGATAGCTCCATTGGCGAAACTGTAGGGTAGCGGGCAGAGGCGGATCATGCAGAGGAGCTTCAGTCCGTCGTGTTTCAATACGAGGGAGAGCGCCGCAAATTGTTTGTTCTTCTCTGTCATTCGGCTTACGAAGCTCTTGAGTAGTGTTCGCGATACGATAAAGGAGGCTGTTGAGCCTAGGATTGTGGCTGATGCGACGATGAGCCATCCCTTCATGCCGAAGACGAATCCTGCGATAGTTACGCAGGTGGAGTATCCAATCATAGGTGGGAAGGAGACGAAAAAGGTCATGAACCATAGGATCAGCCAGCCTGCTGGTAGTTCTCTCCATCTCTTTGCTGCGGGTGCCAGCCAGTGGAATATCCGCTCATTGTAGATCAGGGCCAAGATGGTGAGGATTGTGAGAGATATGAGGGCGATCGCAATGAGGGTGCGGTGGAGGTGGGAGAGCTTCTTCCATGCTCGGAGACCGCGACTGCTGAGTTTGTGGAAGCTCTGGAGGTATTTGTCGCGGACGGTTCGGGGGCGTGTTGTTGTTGGAGAGGCATCGGTGGAGCGGCGGGTCCAGATGGGGGAGGACGAGCGCCGGGGATCGTCCGCGGATATGGGGAGGATGTGAGAGTCCGAGTCGTCTTCGAATCGGTCTGCCAGCGCTCGCGCCGTCGTGTCCCAGTCCGCGCGGGCCATTGCCGCCGAGGCGCGAGAGGGGTGGTGGGGGAGGTAGGGTAAAGGCGAGGTGCGAGGGTTAGGAGATGGCGGAGGGGGCAGGCAGCGAGATTGTTTGCTGAATCATTGCGAGAAGACGCGAAGACATGGTGACATGATGGCCAGCGAAGACCGAGAGACTCTGACGCCAGGAACACGACCAACGGCCGTCGGAAGCTGACAACACAGCGCCGACTGGAGCGACGTTGGAAGATGTCCGCGTCTGCGCCACAATATCTAACGGTTGCATGACGTAGAAATTCCAGGCCTCAGGCCAGAATGAATGAATCGAACTTCAATGAGTGACTGGCTGCGTTCAGATCATGGTTATCTTGATTTCCGCGTTTGCGGCAAGTATATCCGAATCATAAGGCATCCCATGTAGTTGCACTCCTGTGTCTTCGCTGATTACCTGAAACTGATCAATGTGAAGGGAACCCCAAAGTGGCATCGTCCATTCCTAGTTTGAACTTCCATTCTGGCGTAGTAGATACCGTGGACGCTGAGACCAAAGCTGTTGAGCGCAAGAAGGCATTGATGGTCGTGAGATCGTTTGTAGTGAAGCTGCTGGACGTCGGAGGTTGTGGAGCACTTCAAGGTCTTTTAAGGCTACCATCAGTCCAGCGCCCGTCCGATTGAGCGATGGAGGAGGTTGTAGAGAACGACGCACAAGTTTTAGTAGCTCCTCGATACCCAAATAGAGCACTCAGCAACTTGGTGGAGGGCAAACAGAAGAAGATTCCACGCGGAGCTGGCTGCTGTAGCGCCGACCACAGCTACCAGCGCGATGACTGCATTCGAATACTGGTCCATCGGAGTAGTTGACCCAAAAGCCACGCCTGATCAGAGACGAGTCCATTTCAGACTGCAACGATGTTAGCACATGTAGGTTCCAAGGTGTACCGCAACGAGGGAAATTCAGCGAGGCAATTTCAATCAATACTCAAAGCCCCTTGTGCCACTCGATATGCAATGTCCTTCAACAAGGGAGGCTCATCGAATATACGTATAGTCTTGTCGATCTTTCAAGATCTGCGAGATGTGAACTAACAAAAAATCTTACGGCAAATGCTTATAGAGGAGATGTTTGCTCAATACCAGCGAGCCTGCACCTTCATGCGATTTAGACATCTCTTCGAAGGCAACCTGGTGCGCAGAGGTCGACTGTTGGTCGGCCGGACGCCGATCGGTCGTTCTGCACAACATTGGTTGGTGCGATGAACAGGAAAGTCCGCGAAGTAGGGAGACAAGGTTGCGAGCATGCTTGTTCAGGCCCCAAAACCCAGCGCGCAGATGCGCGTGTGGTGAAGCACAAAACACGGTAGGGCCAATAGTGAGACGAAAAAGGTCGTCGCCATGAGGCTGAAAGCTACATTGGCCTGCAGCACCAAGATTTATTTTGCGATTTTCCATGCCGCGTAAGTGTCCATGGCCAGGGTCGAAGTGTGATTGCCCAGGATCTTTTTGATAGCAGCCGCGCGGTGCGAAGCTACGTCTTGATAGTGGAGGTTCCTTCATCCGTCGAGGTGTTTGCCTTGATCGACACAGTCGGATGACAGCCTCACTTCGTGACTCGTAACGGAGCTGAAAGTGAAGAGAACATCAATATCCGCAAGTTATGAATACGAAGTCTGCAAGTTGATCGCAAGGAGCAGTGCTGGATGTGTGTGTGTGTGTGTGTGTGTGTGTGTATGGTTTTTCGTGCAGTATTGTAGTAGGAGGTAGTGCATTGTAAGAACGGCAAGGAGCAAGACTCCCGCCCTCCGGCTGTTTGTTCGGCAAATTGTTTCCCAGCCAATCACATGCCCCAGACTCGACCAGGAATATCTCTGGACGTCGCCTTCTCTCCTGAACAACAATAACAACTTCCATCAGACTGCAGATTGTCATGAATCGCCCCACCCACCTCCTCCTGGCGTATTGATCTGGATATGCTCTCCGGCCTCCAAGCCTATTGTCGCTTTCCCGCCAAGATTCACTTCCACCAAGCGGCCTGTCGGGTCCCTCTTGAAAGCCAGATTTTTCCCAGGCTTGCCGTCTCCGCCGCCATGCATCCCATATGGCGCAAAGACCCGGCGGTCACTCAAGATACTGAATCGAAGAGGCATACGGGCTTCAATCTCTCTGGTTACACCACTCCCACCGGTCCAACTTCCCCTACCACCTGAAGCTTCCCGAATGATGGATTTCCTCACAAGTACCTGCGTCCGCTTCTCGACAATCTCCGGATCCGTCATCTTCGTGTTTGTACTGTGAACTTGCGTGGCATGCTCGCCGTGCCAGCCGGGTCCAGCGCCACAGCCACCGCCTATCGCCTCGCCGAAGTTCCAGCCAGGAACGATTTTGCCTGTTATCGGATCTTTGCCCCCAGTGCCCCAGCCAAAGCTGCTGGCACATCCTTGGAAGGCTGCTACAACACCGAAGGCTTTCAGGATGGCGTCTACTACTCGCTGACTGGCTATTGTACTGCCACAGATCGCCACTCCAGGACTGGGATTGAGAATGGTATACTTTGGTACCTTGATCTCGATGGGGGTCAGGCAGCCTTCGTTTAAGGGGATGTCCATATCGAGGAGGCAGCGAAGGGTATAGATGACCGCCGAGTGTGTTATGGATATTGGAGAGTTGAAGTTGGCCCACGTCTGTGGACCTGTTCCCTCAAAGTCGAACGTCGCAGAGCCGGTGTCTGGATCGGCAGTGATGGCAACTTGGATTGGTGTTCCATCATCATAGTGGTCAATCGCGGTGAGAGGGCTGGGGTGGCGTCTCGCCAAATCTTTCAAAAATGTCCGCACAGCACTCTCGGCATTCGCCTGGATACCTGCCATTGCTTGGTGCACCATTGGAAGTCCCATCTCGCTGCAAAGTTTCACTAGGAGCGTGATGCCTCGCTGGTTCGCAGACATCTGGGCTTTGAGGTCACTGATATTATCCTGGATCCTTCTGGTAGGGGCACAGCCTGGATATGCTCCTGCTTTGTCGAACGCTGCTCGTACTTCGTCTTCGAGGAACTGGCCGTCCCTGGCAATCTTCATGCTGTCAATGCAGACGCCTTCCTCCCACAGCTCTTTACTCTCGGGCATCATGCTGGTAATTCCCTTGCCTCCGATGTCCGTGTGGTGTCCGCGGCTCGCAACATAGAATGCGATATCGCCTTCTACAAAACAAGGCGTGACTACTGTCAGGTCTGGTAAATGGGTGCCACCCCATTCTGGATGATTTGTCAACAGCACATCGCCAGGTTGTAACTTGCCCTCCCAATGACGATGCTGGGCTTGGATGGCGAATTGCATGCTACCGAGATGAATTGGTATATGTGGCGCGTTGGCAATGAGCTTGCCCTCCGGCGAGAAAATGGCACAGCTGAAGTCCAATCTCTCGCGTATCGAAGAAGAGATGCTGGTCCGTTGGAGAGTATTTCCCATCTGCTCTGCAATCCCCATGAAACAATGAGCGAAGATCGATAACTGGACTGCGTTCATTTCACCGTCCCATCGCTGGAGCGTTCCGACGTCGGATTTCTCCAGGACGACGTGGTCTGGAAGAACGTATGCTTTGAAAGAAGCGTCGACAAAGATCGTTTGCGTCGCATCGATGATTAGGGCTGGTCCAGGGATGGTGCTTCCTTTGGGTACTGTCCCGAGGTTGAAAAAATTCGCAGGCTCGGGATGGCCAGTAAGATTCAACGATATTGTGGACGAAGGTTCTGCCTGTCTGTTCGCAGCCTTCGCATCTGAGAGAGCCTGCTCAAAAGAGGTTAAACACAATGGATCGCTTGACAAACCGGTCCCTCGGACTCGAATTGAATCGATCATGATCCTGCGCTGCATGGTAAAAGCGAATTCTCTCGCGTGCTCTGCTACGAAGGCCCGTCCGTAATCCTCATCTTTTGGTTTCGAAATGATGAGCGAAGTGTCGGTGCCAAAGTATCGTAGGCTAATCGACTCGTCATATTCGATGGACGACTGCTGAGCTCCTTGCGACCTCAGAACTTCGCGTACCCTCCCTCGAAGACCGTCCATTTTCATTTGAATGCCAGGCAGCGCTGCTGTCGACCAATCTCCTGTAAATGGGACATATTCTTCATGCTTCGATTTGGCCTGGGCGATGCCGTATGCCGAAAGCAACGATGAATGCTTGTGGATCAAAGCAGTTTGAATTCCTAACTTGTCCACAATGGCACAGGCATGCTGTCCACCCGCTCCGCCGAAGCTTACGAGATGATGCTTCTCGGGAGCGTATCCGCGCGCTTCAGTTATGTTGCGAATCGGCCTGCTCATTGCTTCGTTGGCGACATCGAGAAAGCCGAGAGCCAGGTCTTCGGGCGTCATCTCTTGTCCAGTCTGCCATTGGAAATCGTGTGCTAATTGCGAAAATTTGGCCTTGACGACATCCACGTCCAGCGGCTGATTTGCGTCTGAACCGAAAATGCAGGGAAACGAGGAGACTACCAGTCTGCCCAGGAAAAGATTCGCATCTGTGACTGTCAAGGGGCCATTGTTACGATAGCAAGCCGGGCCTGGAAATGCGCCAGCGCTTTCAGGCCCAACAGCAAGAAGTCCATTTCGCAGGCTCAGAATCGATCCCCCACCAGCGGCCACAGTCGATATGTTCAGCATTGGTGTCACGATGCTTCGATCGGCTATCTTCGTTTCAGAAACAAAGTCGTATTTGCCGTCGAAGCGGCACACATCCGTACTCGTGCCTCCCATGTCGAAGCCGATCAAAGGTACGCCAGTACTCTTGTCATAGCAGGACTGAGCTACGCCGACCACGCCGCCAGCAGGACCACTTAGCAAGGCGCCATTTCCGGAGAAGTTCTTTGACTGCCGCAAGCCGCCGTCTGAACACATGAGCTCGACTCGTTGAGGGAGACGAAAGAAGCCTTGTTCGAACTGAGATACGTAGTCTTGGACGATGGGCGACAAGTAAGCTTCCGAGCACACCGCCGTCGCTCGATCGAGAAGTTTTATGGCAGGCCGCGTTTGGTGCGAAGTGGTGATATGGGCGAAACCGACTTCCTTGGCAATTTTTGCGATGATCACTTCGTGCTCTGAGTATGCCCATGCGTGCATCAAACAAATGGCAACGGAGTCGTAGCCCTGTGCTCGCATATCAAGTAACTGCTGCCGTACGACGTCCTCGCTTGGTGGTTTGATCACCCGAACGATCTCGCCACTCGGCGTCTTGAAAACATCTGGCCTCTTCAATACCTCATCTTCGTCCGGTGGAGACGGATCGAGATCGTACGTTTCGATCGTGACCCTTTCATCGATCTCGACGACCGCGCCGTGGAGTGCTTTGGGCTTGACGACTTTCAAATCGAAGAGCTTCGGTCTCGTCTGATCACCAATGATACAGACGTCTTTGAAGCCTTTGGTCGTAACGAAGACGAACCGGTGGCCTTTATGTTCCAGAAGAGCGTTTGTGGCGATTGTCGTTCCAATACGGCAACTGGCAATTTGTGAGCCATTGAGCTTGGCGTGCCTGCTAATTCGGCGGCCTTCGACATGTTCTAAGATTCTGCGTATTGCTTCTGTGGGCGCATCTGCGTAATGTTGAGGATCGACGGAGAGGAGCTTGAAGATGATGTCTTCTTGGCCTGGGATCTGGGCTATTACATCGCAGAATGTTCCTCCTCGGTCGATTGAGATGCGGATGTCATCTTTCCTCGAGTCTGTCGGTGATTCCATTGAGGATTTTGTCTTTTGGAGTGTCTGCAAAGGCAGCTTCCCACGTTCACGAAGTGCAGTTTGATATGTCTTCTGCCGGTGTAATACCACTGCCGTTTTCGGGCAACACCCTGGTTTGGAACATGATGTGATAGGCCTGTCTGACGACATCATATGTGGGTTTCTTTATCTCAAACGGTAAAGGACAGTGCCACAGATATGGCGTGCTCGGGCACGAGAAAGAGACTTCACATGTGCTAACAAATATTGACATATCATTGTGTCGTGAAGTTTGAATTCATGAGATTATTGTGATCAGAATGAATGCTGCCAGCAAGCAAGATGTCGTCGTCCAACAGTCTCCCATGCGTACCGCACCCGATCATGCCTCCGACGGAATCATCACGCAGGAACCAAGGAAGGGCAGTAGGCTGCGAAGACTACTATGGGACTCCTTGGACAAGTCCCCGGAAGAGCGACGCTTCGTCAACAAAGCAGATTGGTATATAATGTCTTACGTCTGCGTCGCCTACTTTGTGAAATATCTCGATCAAAACAATGTACGTATGAAACGGCGTCATTCTCGAAATATGATCGACTCACGAAAGAAAGGTCACGAACGCATACGTATCCGGAATGAAAGAAGACATCAACATGAGTGGCCAAGACTACAATCTCCTACAGACGATGTTTACCAGTGGATACGTCGTTGGCAACCTAGTATCTCAGCTAGTAATGCTCAAGGTCCGGCCTTCGATTTGGCTTCCTTCTCTCGAGCTGGTTTGGAGCATTTTGGTCATGGGAATGGCAGGGGCTAAAAACGTGGAAACTCTCTACATTCTTCGTTTCTTCATTGGTCTGCTGGAGGCCTCCGCGTTTCCCGGAATACTCACTCTTCTCGGGAATTGGTACAGGCCAGAGGAACTCGGGAAGCGATCTTCGATCTTCATCGCTACTTCTGCAGCAGGTAGCATGTTTTCAGGCTATTTACAGTCGGCATTGTACTCAAAAATGAACGGGAAAGCAGGCCTGGCGGCTTGGAGATGGCTCATGGTCTTCGATGGTATCATTGGCGTTCCGGTTTCTCTCTATGGCTTCTTTGCGATCCCAGACTCACCGTATAATACTCGAGCGATCTGGTTGAAGCCGAAAGATCGTCAGATCGGAATCCAACGAATGGAAGAAATCGGCCGTAAACCACCAGCGAAGCTGACCTGGAAGATCATCAGAGAAAGCCTCTCGATGTGGCCCATGTGGCTGTTCCCCATTGCTTTCGCATGCCACGTTCTCGGGATCAGAGTCTATAACTACTTCAGTATCTACCTTAAAAGTACAGGAAACTACTCAGTGCCAGACGTCAACAACATTCCGACCGCTGGATATGCTTACCAGATCGTCATGGCTCTCGTCTACTCCTGGATCAGCGACTACTATCAAACAAGATGGTGGATCATCTGCATCGCTTGTTTGTTGTCGATGGTTGGAACGATCATTCTCTCGATATATCCGGAACATAATACAGCCGCTATGCTCACGGGCTGGTTCCTTACTTATGGTGAGACGGGAGCCGGGGCCCTCATTATGACTATGGTGAATGTAAGCCAATCCGAGAGCCATAAGCGCATCCTCCTGTCTCCTGCATACGCTAACCTTTCTTCCTCTACCCTAGGAATCGTGCAACTTCTCTAGCGAGCACAGAATCATCACAATCGGATGGACAGAAGCTTTCTCTTATGCTATGAGTGCATGGGTGATACTCTTGGCTTACCCTTCTGGAGAAGCTCCGAAATTCAGTGTTGGATACGAGCTGGCAACGATGTTCTTTGCAATGGAACTCGTTGCCATTATCTTTATTGCGTATTGCATGAAGCGGTGGCCGCCTGGATCCCAATGAGCATTGAGTACTGAGCGGGCGAACGAAAGAACGGCGTTGCACTTGATGTAACAGACGTATGAATATTAAAAAAATTTCGATGATTGTTCACATTATCATTATTATATTTCTCGATGCTTGCGTACATGTACATTTTCCATCTCTCCTATTCCAATGCGTTTCTCGTGCGAAGACATCGACTGCATTCTGCCAAACGCTGCCCCTCAGGAGTGGGTTGAGACGAACTTGCGCATAACGGAAACCTTGACGCAAGATGGGTTCTGGGGTGGTGCGACACCGGTGACGAAAGAGAGGGTCTCGTAGACGTAGCCCTCGAAGTTGGTCTCGCAAACGTACCAGTTCTTCAGTCGCTGGTTGGTGGTACTGAAAGTAGGAGGAGTGACACGGTCGTTGAGAGCGCTGCTGACGTACATCTCGTTGTTATCAAACCCGACGGATTGTGCAAGGGAGGGCTCGAATAGAGGCAGAGCAACGTTGGTGGATGCGTCGTGGTAGAAGGACATTGGCTCGGATTCTGCTTCACAATTATTCTCATGTCGAGGAAGTTCAATTAGGTGTTATCTTACCAGTCAAGGGCCCATCGGCGCCTTGGGATGTGAAACCATAGGTTAAAAGACCAGTCTGGTTGGCCGTGGTCTGAGCGGAAGTGGTGTTAAATCTGAAGGTCTGGAAGCCAGAAGATGCGTTCAGAGGAGCGCCAGCGGCACCAACGCACAATGCCTCGATGGCTGCACCTTCGTGGCAAGCGCTGAGTGAGGCACTATTGTATTTGCGGTTCTTGCTTAAGGTGAGCAGGAAGAAAGGCTCCGACTGGACGGTTTGGGCAACAGCGGAAGCGCTGAAAGCCAGAAGAGCTGCGGCGGAAGCGAAAGCGGTCTTCATGTTGATAATCGTGAAAAGTTCAGTTGAGGTAGATTGTGATGAGGATAGAAGGGCCTTTGGTGTTGAGTTGCTGTGATTCAAACGTTATACTTTCCGTGTGAGGTCGCCCAATATATATACACTGTCGTTCAGGTTGCCTTCAACCCCCGATCAGCGGTGGAGCCGTGTGATCAAGATTTTACGAATTGGTGTGCCCGACCTCACGATGTACAAAGACCAATGACGCAAAAGTCGAATTATACTCCAGAGATGCCTCGTATTCCGGTCGATCAGGAGAATAAATCGGCAGGATCGCCCGAAATCCCGCTCTTGGCAGAGGCTCAATTACTTGAAAAGACTTAGTGTGCACGTGCTTAATTCAAAGCTTGACCTTCTTCGACGGTATTGGGTCCGTGAATAGGAAGCTTGCAGCTAAAAAGTCCTCAACCGTCGAGGTAGCATCCGACTTGGAAGTTTGGTTGCGAAGTTGCCACTAACGGCAGTATTCTTCCTGCATCTCAAGGCCTCGAGCTGCTCGTATGAGGCTATACAGCAGCAAAGTGTAAGGCCCTCATTGAGCAGATCTCAATAGCTTTGCATTAGCCATCGAAGGTTCGGTAGTGTCGGAACATTCTGTGCGACCCTGTGGCAAAGCAATTGCGTAGGCTGGTTTTCCAAAGCAGCTTCATTAGGGCATTGCTGATCAATGAAATCCTTCGATTAAAGCTTGAACAGACGTGACGTCGTTGTCTCTTAACGGGAAACTAATCCGCAAAGTTTTTGTTTGACGCTTGCAGTAGGAGGCACAGTGTACGAATATCCGACCCGTCTGCAGTCAATAGCGGGGCGGGGTTGCTTATTCTCCTGGCCACTGGTGCGAAAAGACTTTTCAGTAGGAATCAATGCATCAGGCGGAGGTCCTCGATACGAACGACTTCAGTGGTTGTTCGGCGATCCGGCGCTTAGGCGAATGAGCGATTGCAACTCAGGACTGGTTGATCGAGGACTTCAGGAGACACTTCCCACAACTGGATGGCGATCTCCAAATTGTTGCACCGGCGTCTAGGGCGTATCAACATTGACAAGAGGTGGTGAGGTGACGATTCTTGCTCAGGGTCAGTCTCGTCGTGCGGTTAGACATTCACTTACAGACGAGCACTAGCGTCCTAGCGGCAGGCTCGGAAGTCGAGCCGGCATTGCTGGACAGCTTGACAGGGATATTGACGCCAGAGGCTTTCAGAGGACTGCCAAGTTTTTGGATGCCTCGACGCTCGTGAAATCCCTTGCTCATATCGAAGTCTGGGCTCGCTTTCTGAAAACTTGATTCTGATAATTGAATTCTGCAAGCTGGAAGTTTGAGTCAAGACATACATGGCGTAGCTGCTTAATTTTTCGTTACCGGACGCCCCAAACGCCAAGCAAAAGACTCGTTCCGAATTGGCCCGGATTCGATTCAATTTCGGGACCGAAGATTTGAGGGTAGCGCATGATTGAGGACCCGTCAAATCATACGTAGAGCATAATGTCCCAAACACCCCAAGACAACGCTAGCCCCGACAAATCTCGAGCCTGGGCCAAACCACCACGCACAGCTCGAGGGCTTCTTGAGGTCGACTATAGCGAGCATGGCAAATAGCGACACAGCTGCGCCACCACAACTGATGAGGAAGTATGGCCACGAGAGCTCGCAGAAGTAACCTGTTGCGAGAAGGAAGCCAACGTGGATGGCACTGAGAATGCCCAACCAGAGTTTTGTTTGATCACCAAGTCGAACAGCCAGGGATTTGACACCGGCCTTGATATCGTCCTGGGTATCTTGATGGGCATAGACAGTGTCGAAGATGATGGTCCAGAGAGTATTGGCCCCATAAAGGCACATGGTACCCCACAAAGTTGGATCTACAGCCAGATCTGCTGAGTCTTGAGGTTGAAGCAGAGGGTCAGCCTCGAGTGCTGCTGAGCACATGAAAATTGGGATCGCGAATGCGAAACCGAGGATGACCTGCGGAAAGTCCGTGATTCGTTTGCCAAATGGATATATTCCAAGTACAACGGTCATGACTACCGCATAGACGAGAACACTCGAGGGGTAAGGAGCCAGCATGATGGCACATATCAGAGTTTGTGCGGCGGTGAAAACATGGCCTTGAAATGTGCTCACGGCTCCTCGCGCAATCGGTCGGAAGCGGCATCGTGCGACTTTGCGATCAAATTCTTGATCAACGTTGTCGTTCCAGGCACACACAGCTCCACGGAAGACAACGACCCACAGGACCAGATATCCAGATAGAGTGATGAGCTCGGTTGGCTGTGGAAGCTCCTCAGAGATGCACGCCGCGAAGGCTATACCGATGGCGTAGTGCCAGTAGAAAGCGTAGAATCCGGCAGGTCGGTCGAGTCGCATAAGTTCGGCATAGGGGACAAACGCAGAGGGGAGGATGTGGAAAATTCCAGTCGTGGGTGCCTTGTAGACAGCCGAATTGAATTGAGTCTCGGCTGAGCCTTTGGACTTTGTCTCCATTGTTGTGGTGACTGACATGCTGGTGAAATCGGCGGAAATGTAGTTGAAGTCCAGCGGAACATGTCGTATGGGAAAGAAGTGGGCGCAACTACAGCTAACTTATAGTCAGGGACTGAGCGATGAAGCCTTCCAATGCTGATAGGGTACAGCATCTGTAAGCATCGGAGTGACCAGAATTAGCGTGCATAGATGATCATTCTCATGCAGAATTCCTTCTATCTGCGAACAGACTTTCACTTCGATGTGTTGAGACGCTGGGCGACGTGGCAGATCGACGATATGATATCAGCTTCCATGCCCAACAATACATCATCAATTCTGTTGTACGGAGCTCTTCTTGGACACGGGAGCAACAACAAAGCGACGAAGCCGAATGTTAGAGCGGATCGTAGCAGCAAAACGGAGAATGTGGACAAACCCTCATCTCGCGGCTGACAAGGATTCCCATCAGCAAGCACAACAGCGAGGCGAGTTCTCATTCTCGTACAGCCCTGAGTATCGTTGCACACAGGATAAGCTCGCTGTCCAGGGGTCTTTGAAGGATATATCCAATCATGCGAGGTTGGAAGCACTAGAGCCCTGCGTCTCAGACAGCGAATCAAGACGCTAACAGCGCCTAGATATGCGGCATTCGTGATCCTTTGTTCTTGATTTGCCGATTAGCAAACATGTCTCGATGCCGGCATATCATCCCCGGCGCGCCGCCCTATGCCCTAATGGCGAACTACTGCCACAAGAGCTCGAGGCGGTTCCACCATTGATGAGTTGGCAACCGATGTTCGGGCTTCGCATGTGCGGAAAGGAAGTCCGATGGCGTGTTGGGCCTTTGTACGTGTCGGCGCTTCCCAGCTCAGGTAGGGGAGCTCGTCGTCGTCGTTGTTGATTTGTTAAGGGCTCAGTAACATATGCTTCCAGTTACCCCTCCCGGACTTGGATATTCCTTCGATCCGTGTTGACTGACCTCCCACATTTCCAAAAGATCAACCATGGAGACAATCATCTTACAGCTACTGCTATACAGCATCGGATTCATCGTCCTTGTCGTCGCTGCAGAAGAGCTCGTAAAACCTGTCGGCAAAAGATGGAGCTCTTTCGTACGATACAAGCTCCCTTCTGGACCCCGAGGTCGTATGATAGTCGGCAATATGCTAGAGTTCTGGAAGCATCGCAAGAACGGAACAATGGGCAGATATGTGAGTCTTCCAGCATCAAGTGACGTTTCGAATGCTCATTGCTAGGGTAGTTCATGTCCCTCCGAAGCCATGGAGAAATGACAACTCTCCATATGGGGTCGACACTCTGGGTTCTTCTCAATACCAATCGAGTGACGGAAGAGATCATCAGCAAGCGTGCCAAGATTACAACCGAGCGGCCTCCGATGCCAATCTCAGGAGATCTCGTAAGTCGTGGTATGCGCTCAGTCACTCAGCCAACCCGTATGTGGTCTGAGCTTCGTCGTTTAATGCGTGTACTGCTCAACAGCAATTGGACCAAGAAGTTCACCGAGTGGCAAGACCTCGAGAGCACGCAGATGCTGCTATCGTATCTCGAAGATCCATCCAAATGGTACATCCACAACAGCCGATATGCGACGGGCGTCATGCACGGTGTGATTGCCGGGAGTCGGTTGACAAAGACAGAGAATGAAATGCAAGAATATCGACGTACGACCATGGAGTTTCTAGCCAGCATCCAGTCAACGATTGTCGATTTCTTCCCATGGCTGGCACATTTGCCTCGACCTTTGCAATTTTGGCGTCCGAAATGGGTTGCGGTGGGGACGAAGCATCGAAAAATTTTCGAGTCGTGGTGGGATCCAGTAAAATCAGAAGCTCTTAGCGAGAAGTCGAACTCTTCGTGGGTACGAGATGTGGTGTTGAATCCGGCAACGCAATTTAAGGGCACC
Organism: Mycosphaerelloides madeirae; assembly: GCA_002785995.1. Classification (NCBI taxonomy): domain Eukaryota; kingdom Fungi; phylum Ascomycota; class Dothideomycetes; order Mycosphaerellales; family Mycosphaerellaceae; genus Mycosphaerelloides; species Mycosphaerelloides madeirae. Next base: position 50,310 of record NHNV01000052.1, on the reverse strand, counting down.
GAAGAAGAAGCCTTGTATCTGACGAATACGGTCATCTCAGCCGGAGGCGATAATCCAAGGATCGCGCTCAACACCTTCATCATGGCTTGCCTGTCAAATCCGGAGGAATACCAGAAGTGCCGAGCAGAAGTGGACAAAGTCTGTGGTGCCACTGCGGAAAGATTCCCAGACCTGGGTGACATTTCTGCGATGCCATATACCTGCGGCTTCATCAAAGAGTGTCTCCGCTGGAGACCTGTCGTCCCAATGGTACGCCAATCTGAAGGCCGAAAGGCATCCCTATGTCTGAGAATTTGCTGACCTTCCACCCTTCTGCTTAGGTACCGCCACACACAGCGAGCGAGGATTTCGCCTTTGAAGACTACGTGTTTCCGAAAGGCACCACCTTCATCATAAACGTGCCCGCCATTTGCTCCGACTACGAGCAGCCCCAAACATTCAAGCCCGAGCGCTGGATTGACGGCATGGGCAGCGAAGCACGGCTCACGTACAACTTCTGGGGCTTTGGCGGAGGGCGTCGAATCTGTATTGGACACAAAGCGGCACAACCAGCACTTTTCATTCCGCTTGCTCGCTTGCTGTATTGCTTCGACTTCGAGAGGGTAAGAGGTCTCAGCGTGATGTCAATTATGTAACAAGCTGACATGTCCAACAGAACGGCGAGTTCGATGATATGAAAGTGAATGCATGGAGCGCATCGGAGCCGTTTCCGGTACGCATCCGAAAGCGGAACGAGGCGCATGGGCGGCTCATCGAGGCGGAGGGTCGGTCAAAAGGATTGCGTTCGTAGCACCAGAGCAGAATCAAATAGACGACCGCATTGTGCCTTGCGCTCGCGTTGGATGCGTAAATTTGCGGTTCTCGCGACAGTAAATGTGAAGGCTCGCGCACTGACCAACCATCACTTCGCGCTAGCAATCTTTAAGCGAGTCTTCACATGCTCGTCAATATCCGCACGCCGCACTTCCTCATGCAAACACACCCGACCTCAGAGCAGCACCGCACCCCCGAATGCGCTGCAGTGTCACCAGCCACGACCACAGCTGGCGGCCTGAAGGCGTTCTCGCTCTCAACGAATGCGAAAGACTTCGCGGATTCTGCATTGGCTTCAAAGCCGCAAAAAGGTGGAGAACGGCGGGACACCTGCTGCGGCATATCGAGCGCAGCCATAAACATTGCACAATGGAAGCCATCGTCATCCACGCGCAAGCTGTAGTGATGGAGGACTTGGCTTAATTGAACCGTGAGGAGGAAGCCCGACAGATGGTTGACTCATTGCCGGCGGAGCCTGTCGAAGCATCTTCGCAAGTCACAAATCCGGAGCCTCCAGAGTCGCGTAGCCAAGACCAAGAAGCGCAGCAGAGGCCGGAGAAAAGGAGACCTCGACATCGAGCCCTGGGAGAAATTCTGCCAGTACTGTACAGGTGCATTTACCCAGAAGGAATGGCCGAAGGCTCACCTGTTGAGAAGACACGTCCGGAACGTCCACTTGAGGTGGGACAAAGACCGTCCGGCCGTGAACATATTGGACAGGAGGAAGGGCCGGCGAGGGCTGAGAAAGTCTAACATCGATGGTGAGGAGGGCCAAGGTCAGTCGCGAGGTCCAGCAACGGGTGCCCGAGCAAACGCAGCTCAAACGGTGCTTGCTTCAGCGCAACCAGCCGCAAACGCGCCGCCCTCCCTGGTCATCTCGAACAACGACCACGAGATCTTGAGGGATATCCACACCCAGCTACACCTCCGCCAGGCTGCCTTCGACGCATTCTTTCTCCTCGTTTGGCACCACATCCTTCTCTCCAACATCCCCAATATCGAGAACCTCTGCCGCACAGTCTACCCAAGAATGATCACCACTCCAGCCGTCGTTCTACCACTCATAACCTCTTTCCTCAATGTATACGACGCGCATTTGTGGCCAGCGAAAACACGGAGCCACCTCTTGACGACTTCGAGATTGAGTGTTTCGGGGTACTGGGCTCGCGAGAATGACACTCCTGCGTTGGAGGGACAGTATTACAACACTCATGGCAGACTCTCTGATTTGCAGCACGATCGTTTCCGGCAACAGAGAGGTGTGAATTCCAGCGACATGGAGGCTGTCTTCTACTCGCGCCTGGGCCGACTGCTCAAGGTTTACGTGCTCACAGCACTGCACCACAGCCTCGTTGACGATGACCACATGCGAGCGGTCACAGCCAACCCACAAGTTTCTTCACATCTGATCCTCGTGGAGCCGAAAAAACTTGGCCGCAGGTGCGCGTGAAGCCGCAGATCGAGGGCTCTGGCCCACTAACTGATGCTTTGATGGCAGAGGGAGGGAAGCCATGGGACTTCGAAGACATTCTTCTGTGGAGGTCAAAGACGTTATTGTGGGAGACGGGTGGATTAGGTGGGCTCCCAGTGGTGGAGAATCGGGTGGAGAGGATTGTGGAGAGTAAGTAGCGATGCCGTGTGCTGTTCTGGACGCTGTTGGCTTATGGTTGAATCGACAAAAGATACCAGACGATTCGAAGTTAGTTGAGCTCGGTCGCTTGTGACGGGAGTCCATAGCCGACATCCGTACCTTGTCGGAGCTGTTGGAATTGACCAGATGTCGCATGCCATCCATCCACTTCAATGCTTCTACCTCCCAAACTCCACGCTATGCAGAATGACACCATGACTTTGCCACAATTAGGCTACCTTCCATCCTCCAGTTCGGACAAGTGTCTCTTGAACCTCGCTGCTTTTGCCTTGAGTAGACGCACGCTGTCAATGAATAGCCCGTCGCTCTCGAATTGCCCCGTGCTCTCTACGCTGAAGATGAAGTGATCTCGTATCCTTCCCAACTTCACCTTGTCCTTGAATTCGTCGTATCGCAAGCACTCTCTGCTCACAGTGTCCTTCATTGCATCAACTACCACCGCCTTCTTCTCCCCGGACTCCGGATCATCTTCCAGTCCGATCACACCTCGAGGGAAACACTTCTGAAACGCTTTCGCATCAGCGCCCAGGATGGGCTTCTTGATGTCGATATGAGGGAGAAGTCGGTACGAAGCGGTTGCGACAGGCATGTACTTTGCGTGATCCACGCCGATGCCCTTGATGCAGTGACAGCGTACATTGATTCTCTGTCCCGGGCGGAGCTTTGCGATGAGGATGTCCGGGTTGACGGGGCGAATGGCATTATCTCCAGCGAAGAGCTCAGGCTGGTGGTTGCCTTGAGGCTCGAATTTCATTTGATGTGCGTAGACGTTGCTGTTGACGTATCTTACGTTCGGGTCGGTGCTTCCTTCCTTGGCCATTTTCTTGCCGTCTCTGCCGTCTTCGGCCTCGTTCGCCCATCTACACGCTACATCGAGAGTCATGACGACGGTGTTGTAATCGCTCGGTACGCTTGCTCCTGCATCCGCCCCGCCTTCTTCCTGCTCCGCTTCCCACGCGGCCATAGCTGCGTAATCGTCTTTCGGCGGAGGCTTCTTGTACCATCGCATCCACCTCAGACCTTCCTTGCCGCCTGTCAATGGTATCAGGCCCAGTCGATGTGCAAGCACTTCATCCTGAATGATGCTTGTGTTGTCGAAGACAAAGACGTCCTCAATTGCGAGTGTGGGGATCTCGGATAGCAGGATCCGGCGGAATGCATTGGCTATGCTCGCATCCACACCGACGAGTGAGAAGGCCGAGTCGTAGGGCTTGTTCTGGTGGAACTCGACCTTGAGATTCTGCTTGAAGCGGTCGAGGTTCCACGAGTCGTCCTGGGCGGGGCCGTAGTGGTTGGGGATGTCGCTGCTCGTGGTGTTGTCGACGGTCTCGGCGTTGATTTCAACAATACGCCGCGCACGCAGCTGCTCTTCAGTGAGCGGCGCCCACGACTTGGACGGCATCTTGGTTGGCGGAGAGATGATTGTTGTGAAAAGGAGTGTCACATGTTTGAAGCTGTTCAGTCGCACTTTCCTGGAGCTTAGAAAAAGTTGCAGGGGTCTTCGGTCTCGGTCTCGGCTTCTCCCGATTTTAGCTTAAGTGCATCTCAAACCTCGAAGCATCATCACGACCGCCGCCATTGGCCACACGAATTCAGCCCTCTTTGTCGTCGACAGCGACCTTTCCCCCCCTCCCGCTCCGCCCACACCGCTGCCATTCACCCCGACTCCGCCATGGCAGCTCCCTTCGCGCGGCTGGCCGTCTCTGGTGTCCGTCGCCCGCAGGTCGCCTCCCTGCGCCAGCTTCGCGCCCTCTCGACGACTCCTGCCCGACGGATGGCCACGCCCAACGAGCCAGGGCCGTCCAACCCCATCCGTCACAACCCAATAGCTCCTCACGAGGGTAGGACACGTCTTGTGCCCGTCGATCCGACGTTTGGACACCCGGTAGACCCGGACCGACTGAACTTCAACGTACCGAGCGAAGACGCGAACAACCCCGAAGAGCGCAAGATTCGCCACTACACCGTCAACTTTGGCCCTCAGCATCCCGCCGCTCACGGTGTGCTACGGCTGATTCTGGAACTGAATGGCGAAGAGATTGTGCGCGCAGATCCTCACGTTGGACTGCTGCACAGAGGAACTGAGAAGTTGATTGAGTACAAGACATACTTGCAGGCTCTGCCATACTTCGACCGATTGGACTACGTGAGCATGATGACGAACGAACAATGTTTCTCACTGGCGGTTGAGAAACTATTGAACATCGAGATCCCCGAGAGAGCCAAATGGATCAGGACGATGTTTGGAGAAATTACACGAATTCTGAACCATCTCATGTCGGTGCTCTCGCACGCTATGGATGTCGGCGCTCTCACACCTTTCTTGTGGGGTTTCGAGGAGCGCGAGAAGTTGATGGTGAGTTAAACTAATTACGAGCTGTGAGCATGATATGCTGATTGTAATGACAGGAATTCTACGAGCGAGTTTCTGGAGCTCGTCTTCACGCTGCCTATGTTCGCCCCGGTGGTGTCTCTCAAGACATTCCGCTCGGTCTGCTCGACGATATATATCAATGGGCAACTCAATTCGGCGACCGCATTGATGAAACCGAAGAAATGCTTACCGATAACCGTATCTGGATCGGGCGTACCAAGGGCGTCGGCGTTGTCAGCGCTACCGAGGCACTCAACATGTCTTTTTCTGGTGTCATGCTTCGCGGATCTGGCGTACCGTGGGATATTCGCAAATCCCAGCCGTACGACGCCTATGACAAGGTCGAGTTCGACGTCCCCGTTGGTGTCAATGGAGACTGCTACGACCGCTACCTCTGCAGAATGGAAGAGTTCCGCCAATCTCTCCGCATTATTCACCAATGCTTGAACAAGATGCCCGCTGGTCCCATCAAGGTCGAAGACTACAAGATCTCGCCACCGCCACGAGCAGCCATGAAGGAGAACATGGAGGCCCTTATCCACCACTTCTTGCTCTTCAGTAAGGGCTACACCGTCCCACCGGGCGAGACATACTCTGCCATCGAAGCACCAAAGGGAGAGATGGGTGTCTACGTTGTTTCTGATGGCTCGGAAAGGCCGTACAGATGTAAGATCAGAGCGCCCGGATTCGCACATTTGGGCTGCTTCGACCAGGTCAGCAGAGGACACTTGCTTGCCGACGCAGTCGCTATCATTGGAACCATGGATCTTGTGTTTGGCGAGGTGGATCGGTGAGGCGTGTCAAGCATGTGAAGGAACGTGTACATACTTACAGCGGCGTTTATTCGTTGGCAAAGCGAGAAACTACTATCGCCGCTAGCTTTGATGGAGGGATTGTATTCACTTTTTCGCCATAGAAGCATATTGATTATTTCATGTGTTTAACATCGAAGCCACTTCTGGCATTTCCTTCTTCGCTTTTTATGTGCGAGGGCGGAAGAACGTTCGTCGAAGCGGAAGACAGCCTTGCACAACCTACGCACTCACACCCACTTACAGGAGTTCGCACTGCCGTTGATAATCTCAGGAGTGATAGTGCTTCATCGGATGCGCAAATCTTAATTGCTTCGCGGACTATGGCTCAGCAATGATAACAAGGCCTTCGTTATCCTTCTCGGTGAACGGGATGGGATTTGGCGGTCGACCAGGCGTACTCATGATGGCGCATAGCCTCCACACAAGGCATGGCCTTTGGGCGTTCGATTGGCTAATAAGTATGCTGGCTGCATAATCGGCTCAGCCTCGAGGGCGAGGCTATGCTTTCAGCCTTGCTCGGGACCTCACTTGCTCAAGACATTAAAAGAAGAACCTCGCCTAAGCCCAGCTGACAGTCTTTTGGGTGCACATCAAGGTACTCTTCGGCGACATTGCAATCATGGCTGAAGTTGACCGATTAGCCAGGGCCCGTGCTGGAAACCAGGACAGTCTTCGGTAGGGTCAAGATGGTGGGAATGGTGATGACACAGAGAGTCGAAGACAGGAACAAAGTTAACCTCCGAATAACTACCATTGTGAATTGTCACCACCACCACCAGTCAAGTACCCTACGTACTCCCACATCAGCTCAGCTCCGCCTACAGGACCCACGATGCCGAACCAAACGAAGACTTACGGACTTGTCGACGAGTACAATAGACAGAAACGGCCGAATTTAAGTAGACTGCTACCCCGTCGCTACGAGACATCTTAGACTGCCTATATCCCTTACACAAATCGTCTTATAAATTGAAAATGCCTCCTTAATACTTTACAGGTTATGCGAGCATGCGACAGCTGTAGGGAAGAAAACTCAGATGTGATAAAGCTCTTGAAAATGGCCCCTGGTCCCGCGGCGCATGTCAGAGACTGAATACAAAGTGTTTCGTACCCCCTCTCGACCAGGACGATAAACCGCCTACTCCAACCCGCATTAGTGTCACTGACCTCTTGATTCCCCCGAGCAACGAAGTGCACGACGGCATCAGCCCAGGTAGGCTCCCCAACACCGCATCTCTAGATAGCCTCGGCGCTCTACGGCCACTTTCCCCCAGCGCCTGGCAACCTAATTCCCTGGCTCAGTTCCCTACGGCTTCCAATCTGCTAGTAACCCTCGAAGTTTCTCCTCTCCTAGAGCCATCAGAACTCGGCGGCAGTGTGAAATCGTGGAGTCTCGAGATCGGAAAATGGGCGAGGGAAGGCTCTCGAATGGTAGCGACTTTAGCGATCGATCACCCAATGGCTATTTGCCTATGCCGCCTCAATCACAATCGTCTGTCCCATATCATCCGCATTATCCAAAGGTTTCCCCGTACCGAGGCCGATATCAAATCCGAGCGTCAAACGCTCGTCAATGATATGCTGACCCAGAGAGATTCGACATTTGAGCCGCTCGCTTCGACAGACCAGAATATCGAGAGCAAGGAGAAAAAAATGCTAAGTTTTTCTCGATCCGGCAAGTATGGAATTGGAATTATTGACACGTTGAGTCGCCCTAGGTATGGAGTTTTGGATTGGTGAAGAGCGTGAGATTCCGCACAGCTAACCGTTCGTTAGAGATGTGCGAACGAGTACGGCTTCAAGCCGTGCATCACCCTATACGATTCTTTACCCGGACTTCTTGATGAAGACCATCAAGAACAGTGCGAAGAGTACTTTCAGAAGAATATTGAAGACGCACGACGGTTGGTAGCCGACGCTGACTCTGGCAAAGCCTTTGCGAACGCTCCAAGTCAGAATATCAAGCATCAAGACTTCCTCCGCAATCTTCTTGACGGGTCCAAAGAGGAGGGTGCCAACAAACCCGATATTCTCGACATTACGTATTCGGAGGATCTGCTCCCTGGTGTTGATGTTGATAATGTGACATCACACGAGGAGGAAGAACTCACTGAGCGTATCGCAGAGCTCTACAGAGACTAGGAGCGCACAACCAAGTCAGGCTCTGGTGAATACCGACCGAATGTTCCTCTACAGTCCATTGGGAATACATAATTGGAAAAGGGTCAAAGTGACGACACTCCGGGAATCATCGCGCCTGAGATGATGGAAGAGAGACGTAATGAACTCGGATACCAGAGGATTACCATAGTAAGCGGTGAGTACTTACCATCTGTCTTCATGCCGCATTGGCTAGCGACCACTACCCTTACCAGTCGCACTAGCAAGTGCTATTTTATCCGCACGCGCGACATATACTGATCAGTGCCGGCTTACTGCCGCGTCCAGAAAGATCGGATGCGTTCTAGTAGGGGACGCTAACGAGCAGAGATGTCAGAACTGTATCAAAACCAACAAGAACTGCATCTACTACCCAGTTGACCAACAGGCCGCGATGGACGCTAGATCCGAGGCGTTTAATAAGACAGAAGGTCCCTTAGCGTCCTCGACAATTCCCTCGTCGCCATCTCAAAAGGGCTCACGAGTCCTCGACCCGTCAGGTCAACAATTCGGCACTGGCATGCATGGAGTAAATGGAACTCTAGCCGGAGCTGTCCGCGATGGTGTCGATGCGCTTGCCACCTCTCGCGATGCGTCACGACACGAATTCTCCCTGCCAGCTGACGACTCGGACGAGGAGAGTGCGTATGCCGAGTCTATTTGGTCTGTCGGGGCCTCGTCCACCTCGAGTGCTACAACAGTACCTCACAATGTGGTATCAGACGAGCTGGTTAGCGACTTTGTCGATGTGCTGTTCTGCAACCAGCAGCTTTCTGCCATCAATTCGGCTGCTTTACAAGATATCAAGGGATAGGAGAGGAAAAATTCAAGCGTGATGTTCGTCGACTCATTGCCAACTACGGACGAGCATTGAAGCCTGAGTGCCAAGCAGGCAACTCACTGGAAACCGGTGCTGCGAGACTTCTCCAATCAAGGGTACTCTCCGTGCGAGCGGCTCGGGAGATCGTAACTCATGCCGAAGAACCTAGTCAACCAACAAGATACTGGACTACCAACACGAGGAGTCTCCTCGAAGAGGATAGCGATATTCCCGATGATCAGTCCAACGTCGAAGAGAGCAACGAAGTCTTGGATCGACAAGGTTACAAAGAAGTAAAAAAGTTTCTCCTTGGAAGTCACGCTTACACTTCGTTCAAGTCACAACTTTTAGAATTCTCACATAAATCTTACCAGGGCAGGATCGTAAAAGCCTTAGGTGGCGATGCTATATCAGGGGCAGGGAACAGACTGCCTGTCTCGGCGATGAAGGCTTTGAGCAGCGAGTTATCGTGGGCGCCGTCGCATTGCTTTCGGGTAGAGTCTGAGGTGTATATCGCAGCCTCTAACCACATGAAAGGCTGGGTCGAAGATCGTATGAGAGAGACATGGAAATGGTGGCCATTGGAGCAACGAAAACATCCCATTCCTAAGAGGTACAAGCGATTAAGATGGCAGACGGTGAGCCATCGATACTCGACTCATTGCATGTTAGCTAACAGTGTTGTGTTCGACAATAGTCACATGGGAGATTCCACTACATCGATCTCCCGGACGAAGCAGCTCGCAACTTTGAGGAGGCCTTGTCAACCGCACCAGCTTTCCTCAATGCAACATCTTCATACGTCGCAGCATCTCATGCGTCAGGCTCGACTTCCAATGGATCCACAAGCTCAACAGGACCAAATGCCCCTGCACCATGTCACGTAAAAGCGTCCGGCAGCCACCCGAACAATATGCAACCTTTCGGAACGACACATGGTGTGCCCAAAATCGCCGCTACTCTACACGCACAAAGCCAGCCATTCAAGCCTCTTAATTCTCGACACGTTTACCACTGTATCAAGACTGGAAGTCATCATCGCGTTACAGTTCTAGCAGTGCATACTATGAGCTGCGACCAAGACTCTTCTCATCCCTCAAGCGAGAATATGTACGTGTACGCCCATGGCTGGCCCGTCACCTATCGATGTGGAGATACGATCGTTGCGATTTCTTCAAAGTGAGTTATTCCACTAAAGGAAGGTAAGGGCTGAGTATCGTTGCACTTACTGACATTCCACAGTTTCAGAAAACATCCCTCAATCCCGGAATTCTCACCTCCATCGCCTTTCCTGCTACGTCCGATACCGACTACGATTTCAAACCAAGGTCTCTTGACACCGAGCCTCTAGAAGGCCTCGTTACTGAGAAAGACTTCTTCGATCGATTCTACGAAAGCGAGTTGTCTTACCATAGCTGGAATCCATTCACCCAGTGCAACACATGTCCACACCAGAGTCCTTGCCATAACTGGAGCCAGTATCAACCGTTACAAATGGGTAATTGTTTCAATGCAAACAAACGAGGCCCTTAGCTGTCCTTCCCAAACGCAAGGAAGCTCTCCAACTAGCCGACAGGAAGAGAGAAGTGTACTGGGGGCTCTACGCTGGCGAGCGTCGATGTTTCGCTTTGGTTCTCGTCTATGGCTGTCTCTGCAACGTTCCTTGTGTTCTTTTCTTCTTTCTGTGGTTGTTCCGTTGGGGCCAAGTATCTGATTTACAAAATGCGTCGGTGCCGATCCAGTCTTCATTGTCTTTGACGATATGTTTTGCGGCACTGCTTTATGAGAGTCAGAAAGGGAATAAAAGGTAGTTGTGTATTCTATCAACGTCCATGTCCAAATTTTCTGAAGGGACCGCACAATTACCGCGATTCCCGACATCCATATCGTTATCAGTGGTGTTACTCACTCGTCGGGCAGATGATAAGCTAAGAAAAGCGAAATGTTCCTATTCCGGCAAGGTATCCGTCCAGAGCAGTACCGATACCGCCCTCACATGACCCCTCTCTGATAACAACCATGCGATAGAGAGATACTTAAGTATCCTGCCCGACCGCTACTATTTTGTGTTGCTCACGACCCCTCACTCAAAGCGATTGGGTTGACGCCATGGGAAGCCCTGGCCGGGAACCATGGGAAGACATCGCGGCCAGAAAGCAAGCACAGCGGGACAGCTTGATACCTTCAAAATGGAGAATTCCACCCACATTGCTGCCGAACAAAGAACTCGTTGATGTCTCTAGATTTCCGTACGAGTCGGGCTTCTTCACGTCTCGAGAACTGGAACTCACGGATGCGACGGCCTCGGAAGTGGTCTCGAAGATAGCTGGGGGAGTATGGACGTCGGAAGAAGTGACCACAGCAGTGTGCAAGAGAGCGGCCGTTGCACAGCAATTGGTCAATTGTCTTACGGAGATTTGCTTCGAAGAGTCAATTGTGAGAGCGAGAATTATGGATCAGCGACTGAAAGAGGAGGGGAAGGTCGGTCCATTGCACGGGTTGCCAGTCAGCTTGAAAGACCAATTCAACTTTCCAGGATTGGACACGACCCTTGGATATATTTCAAGAGCTGAGAAACCGATGCAGTCTGCTTCCACGCTCGTGGAAATGCTCCTCGAAGCCGGTGCGGTAATATATGCTAAGACGAATGTCCCGGCGACCCTCATGATGGGCGAGACCGTAAACAATGTATTCGGTCGAACGGTGAATCCGTTGAACAGACTCTTGTCATCAGGCGGGTCCTCAGGTGGCGAGTCTGCTCTGATCGCGATGGGCGGCAGCTTCCTGGGAGTCGGGACAGATATTGGCGGAAGTATTCGGCATCCCTGTCATTTCACAGGCCTCTGGGGACTCCGGCCATCACATGGGAGAATCACATATCAGAATGTTGGGAACACATACCTCGGGCAGGAAGCTGTGCGTTCGTGTGCTGGCCCGATGTGTCGATCTTCTGATGACATCCGGCTGTTCATGAAGGCCGTATTATCACAAAAGCCGTGGCTTCGCGATCCACAATGTCTACCTATTCCATGGCGAGAAGAGCAAGAGACACTGCCTGAACAGCTTTGCTTCGGCCTGGCAATAGGAGACGGCCGGGTAAATTCAACCCCACCATTGCGACGGGCCCTCGAAATTGTCCGCGACAAATTGGTAAAGGCCGGCCATAAAGTGATTGATTGGACTCCACATGAAATGCCAGAAGCTCACGACATCGTGCTGAAGATGTATAGCGCTGATGGTGGAGAAGAGTTCCAAAGGGACACAGATATTTCGGGGGAGCCTCTACATCCACAACTGGAAGCGTGGATGGGAAAGACAGCGAAGGCGCCGAGGGCCACAGCCTTTGAGACATGGCAGAACCAGCATCGTCGAACACAGTTGGCGCAGATTTGGTTGGAGCGCTGGGAGACGAGTAAAGAGCTCACAGGAACGGGTCGACCGATCGATGGATTGATTATGCCAAGTTTGCCGTTTCCTGCGGTCAGGCACGACAGCCAATATCCGTCTCATTTTGGAGGACTGTCGCCGCTCTTGGATTTGACGACAGGCGCATTCCCCGTTACCAGAGTTGACCTTGAGAGGGATCTTGTACCAACTGATTACGAGCCTATCTCAGAGCAGGATGCTCAGGTGATTAGATTTTGTAAGTGATATTTATGCTTTTGACCTCGACGCATGTCTGACAAGCAACTAGATGGCCATCCAGAGAACCACGAGAATGCTATGGTGGGGTTGTCGATCACCGCCAGACGGCTGGAGGAGGAGAAGGTGACCGCTATGCTGCGACTGATTGAAAGAGAGGTCGGCGTTGATTACTGAAACCACCTGACGATGTCTAAGTACGGCGAGGAACTCAGACTAGTCGTACTCCTCGAACGATTCGAAGACCTCGGATAGATGCACCGTGTAGTCATAGTCATCATGTTCTTGATGGCGCAAGAAGCCATTCCAGTAGGCCCCATTGTTAGATCTTTGCAAATCCCTCATGACATTAGTATTGCACTCCAGCCACAGTGATGTGCTGACCATGGCCTGCTGTTTAGAGTCGTAGTGCCGACAGCGGTTCTCGCTCGACAAGGCCGCAGCCGCCAATGCAAATTCGAGCACCAAATCAGCCAACTCTACAGGTAGAACGTGTCGCACCGCGCTCCTCGCGCGAGACGATGTTTACCAATATTATTCATTCCACATCGTGTCAGTAATGGTCGTGTATCGATATGGTAACAAGTGGGATCGAGAACTTAAAGGTGCAGTGTATAGATCTGTAAGCATCTAACATTTTTCGTCGCGCGGCAGCGGTGTCCCAATACGATAAGGCTTGTCGTCCTCTCCTGGTCCTTGGTGGAGCCTTCAAATTCCAGAAAGCGCGGTCCCGGAGTTCACGCCAGAGATCGTCAAATTCCTACCCCTCGGGATGGGGGCATTCTGTAATTTGCTCGGACCAAGTTGCACATAACTGGAGGCTCAGCTGGTGGGGAGGAAACTCGGTTGGAAAGGACAAGAGCGTCGTGGAGGGAAAAGAGTTTGCGAGTGAGGTCTTTCACATGCGACACTTTGTAGCCATGAAGCATCAGCTCCGAGTGTTCGTATTCAGGGTCCATCTGCTCTGAACTCAAGTACTCTGGCAAGATCTGGAGCAGGTACATGTGAAAATGTACAGCATCTTGGACTTGGTCCTCAGCTGACAGTTCTTACATGACAGCAGACTGTAGAAACAACAGGTTGGCACCTCCGTACCAGTAGGGAGCACCGCGCGTGAGCGTCAAGACGGATGAAATGCCATCATGGATGATAGATTCGAGACTGCGCATTTCCGGGTGAAGTATTGCACAAACAGTTTACGCATTATGTTGCAAGAGGTCTGGATTCAGCCGTGCCATTGCTGGTGATAAATGTTTCTGTCTTCTGGTAGAAAGTCTAATAGTGCATTGTACTTGGCCATTGCCATGCTGTTTTTCATTTTCGCAAACATCAAGCCCCCAGGTTCGCAGCCAGAGATATCTCGGTCCGCTCCCAAGAACTGCACAGGACGCGGCTCCAAATTTGCATCGTTGTCTCCATGAGGTCGATTTCGTTCCCGATCCAAGTCCAGCGCTGCGAAGGAGCTGGACAAATCGCTGATCGGTGGCTCGCTTCGTCTGTATTGGTCAAAGTCCGCAGAATTTGGCGCGGCAAATTTGAATGAGGATGCCTGGTCGCCATCGATCTATGGTAGAATTCATCACTCGTGGTTGGCCATAATGCGATGTTGGATGAGAGAGATGGAGCCCAGGTTCGCTGTGAAAAGGGGCAAGGCTAGTCACGAAAAAGACGCGAGCTCCCAATACACGCTAGCGTTATAGACTGATATTGACGCGAACAAGTTTCTGACGCGAGTCGCGACTTCATCCTCCATCTCATTTCCCAAGACAGCACCATCCATTCCCTGTCTCCAAACTGCACAAATCATGCCATCGACCAAACGTCCCGCTGACGATGATTTTGACCTCGAGTGCGAGCGCATACGCGATCATCAGCTGGCCGAAGACCCTCGCAGCGATGACAACCCTCAGTTTATCAACATAAGGAATCTGCCTTTTGTGTCGTGGCTTCGCAATTGGGACATCCTCCCGCAAGTGGAGGATGCGGATGACCCAATTTTCCTTCCAGGACTGGAGTCCATTTTGGCGGAGACTGCCGAACCACTTCGTCAACATCAGCAACTCCTGTCATTCTGTCCCAGCGATGAGAGCAGACGTCCCATCTCCAAACGCGCCAGGATTGTGAATGCCCAGGTAAAATGGGCTAGGAACGAGATCGCCGCCACGATGGAGACGGCCCTGGAGAAGGTCAATAATCTGCATCGCTTCATACAGAAACAGAATTTCGCTCTCCAACCTCTGGTGACTGAGGATTCTATGCCGGCGGAACGGCTCTTTTCTCAACAGGAAGATCAGCGCCCCGGACATTCAGAGCACAAAGCCTGGTATTGGAAGAGCAACGTTTTGAACTTAAGTTTGGAACACGTCCTTCACCTGTTCGTGAATTGCCCTGTCACGGATGCGGCCGACTTTGGCGAGTATCTCGAATCCACCGTGACTAGGACGTATGACCCGTTTCAAGACGGCGTATACAAAAGCGAGGACGAAGACCTTCACCTCAAGACATTGCATCTCCGCCATAATCTCCTGGCTTCTCTTGACCCTGCGGGGCGACGAGAATGTGTCAAGTTGACAGTCAGACTCATTGTCAACCTTGCGCGCACATGTGCAGGCGAGTCTGATCCAGGCTCGCCGGACGAGGACGAAGAGGGTGACTGCTGGTTTCTATCTGGGCAACTCCTGAGGCTGATGAAGTTCGAATGCGAGTCGGAGGATGCGAATTACTACTTCGACTTCGCGGCTCTTCGACGCCATGTATGGGACTCGTGGATCGACACGATGGGCGAGCAGTCAGTCAACTTGGAAGGCCCTGAGCAATGCTTTCACCAACTTGTCCAGGACCTCGTGCAGTTCCTACACAAAGCCGCTCATCGAGAAGTACGCACACGGGCATACATCGCTGTCGGAACTTACCTACCAGCCGAACTGGCAGACCTGGTTGTTGAGGCTGCACTGACAGCTGAGGAGGTGCCTTTGGATCCGGATATTTACGATGATAGCAGCATCCTGCGCAAGGAATACCGTTGCACTTGTGTCGAGGGACTGTCTTTCCCGTCCGGACAAAGCAGTGAGACCGGAGAGAGTGCTGAAGAAGAGGACCTTACCCCCACGTAATGAGAGGCGCATCGGTTGTTGAATGCTGGTTTCGTTGCCAGACTGTCGTTCGGGAAGATGCTCGTCATTAGCTCGATTGTGGTCTACACTCAGATTGTTTACCCTCTCGCTCCGCGTGTGCCGGCGATCGAGCATGGATCCCCTGATGAGATAGACTCGGCGGCTTGCACTACCTCGAAGATGAAGGATCTGCAAATCCATCAACGTTGCAGGGCCATCATGGCAGCCACAGAGACATTTGGTCTATCAAATCACAGGAGTTGGTGCTTCCACGAATGTACCCCTGGCTACAAATCGACTACGCAGGTTCGCTATTAATGACAAGTTCTCTTGCCTGGTAAGAGAGTCGGTATCGCTATAAGGTTAAACAGCGTATCGAAATTCAACCCTGTTGCAAGATCACCTCCTCACCTTCACGCCGGTCAGACAGCTTTGTGTCGTAAGAACACCTTGATGAAACCGGTCACTATTCATCTCCCTCGCTTTGGTCTATCGAAGCAATTGGCTGCTAGAACAATACACTTCGCCGTATGCTGGGCGCTGTGGCATGCGTTCTCTGTGTGACTAACTCGGCGACTTGGCGGGACGTAAAACTGTTCCGCACTCCTTGCTTTTCGAAGAGTACTCACCATCGAAACATCCAGCATCGTGGAACACGATTGAGAATGTCCAAACCCTTCGATGCTGCAACCCTCGGAATGCATATGGTTCGCAGCCTGTTTGGAGATCGAACCCAAGCCGGCGAGGCACATGTTGCGCACGTGAAGGTCCCACTTGCCGGACAACTGTTGTCGGTAGGACCGCGTGCCCAAAGAACGTATTATGAAACCGCTGACAACTGTAGGTGTCTTTGAATTTCATCACGCTCCCCGTCCTGGGCGCATGTTTAACCCGACGGTAATTAGTCCAGTATTGCTCGTCTATGACAGCTCGCTGATGCCTCTTCTGATTTCGCAGGATTGAAAGGATTGGAAAATGGTCTCGCCTGCCTGTCTCCGCATGGTTACTCCTGGTTATCTATGTCGACTCTTCGCTCTTCATCTTCACTACCGGTCTTTTGAGAAGCATGTCGCTCTGAATGCCACAAACTTGACTATTCGCGCTGACAGCAAGTCGAAGACATCGGTCTCAACAAGTCGGATGGCATTTGCGATGGCGCAATTTTATTGTGTGCGTATTTCCGCGACAAATGATCCATCTCCCACTGACATTTCTCAGGTCTCGCAGGTTATTTGAGTACCAAGATTCTGATATACGCCTTTTTAGTGGAGAAAGCCGTACGCTCACGCACACCATCCGCACTCAACACCAAAGCAGTACTGACTAGCGATACGACTAGTGGGTCGTCAGAGGATCTCTTCAGCGGCGCCGTGAATCCAGGCTTTATCTTTTCAACTGCTTTGGAATGTTGCTGCCATACGCCATCTTTATCGTCCTCAACTTTATATGGTACCAACCACATCCTTCGAGGTGATGCTACTCTTCGCTGATACCTCGGTCAGGCGAATCTCATTCATCGACACCAAAGGCGAGTGCATCATTGGAGTTCGGCTTAAAGCAATGATGCCCTTGATATTGTTTGAGGTCGTTGTCAATATTTACCTCAACGTCCTCTTCATGTTACCGCTTCGGAGTGAGTACAGCATATCATCTGCCATCGTGTGCATACTGACCTATCTGTGCTTTTCAGAAATGTACACCTATCGCCATGGGAGCGGCAAGATGCGAAATCTCGCCTTACGAACATTTATTGGTAGCTGCTCCACACTCATTTCCAGTGTGGTCAACTTGACAGTACTCACGGTCGTTGGGGGAGAGCCAAGCTGGCTATGCCTAATGCTCTGCAACGCTGACAGTACGTCTCCCGCTCCAGCCGAAGTAATGAGATTTGCTGACGCTCTATAGTTCTCTTCTGCGTACTTGTCCTCCACTGGGCTACCAAATTCGACAGTAGTGGCCAGAACGTCGGCTCATCGTGTTCCTGCTCGAGCAATTTTCGGAGCACAGCCGTCAGTTCAACGAAAGTACCTTCAATGACGCAGAAGCGTCGGAACTTATTCAGCGGATTCGATTGCGAAGAGGACTTTCCGGAAGGCTGTTGGCGTGCACATCCATGGGATGTTGGGGGTATATCGGAGAATTCGGCGCTTGCCAAGCCTCAAACTGCGCTTACAACACCTCAAACAAAGAGCAGTGGATCGCTTCTCAGAAGGATTAGTAAGACGCATGTCGACGAGATTGAGATAATTGGATTTGAGCCTGGACCTCACGAACTCGGAGAACCATGATTGATGGGAAATCTGATGCTGTGCATACTTTTGGAATGACTCGAATCAAGGCTAATACACATACTGCAGAAACATTGTCAGCAATTTGCCGTGTCACTTTCGGCTTCTTCAGACTGCTCACCTTGAAGCAGGGATTCAGCTTGTCGGTCACATCCTGAAGACCCATCTCAAGCCCTCGTGAGACATCATTACTCGCCAGTGTCGCTCTCCTCGCTACGTTCCTCCTCCACAGCAGCACCCAGATTGTAACAATACTCAGTACCTGTACACCAATGCAGAAAAACATCATTCCGATTCCAAACTCATATCGAGGCGCTTGTCGAGTTAAGAAGAAGAACGGCCCAATGAAATTACCGAGACAATATCCTTTTCGTGGACGTCAGTAAGTGATAGCGAACTTGCTTGAACAACTCACCAATTAGCAGTGTGGCGTTCGTCGTGACCTTCTTCGTATGCCCCGCCGTGTTTGCCGTGGCGACGGACATGCTGAGCGTCCAGGTCGCAGTGTATGAGAAGGACATCCAGAGGCATACAAGACGACCATACGGGACGGGTTGGGGGACGAGCCTTTTCGAGTACGTCAGTCCATCGGTATGCACAACAACGATCTCTGAGCTCTTACCATGTTCCAATTGTCCCCGCTAAGAACGGTATCAGACAGATGAGCATGACCAAAAGTCGAGCATTTGGAAATCGCGATGCGAAGTATCTGGACGAACGTCAGCTCGAGGGAGAGACATGCAGTAAAATTAGCTGGACTAACGTTGCTCCAATGCAAACAACGAACTGCACTGCACCAGACGGCATCTGAATGAGCGTTGTCTGCAAGGTCGAGAAGCCCATACCTTTGATGATCAGGCTTTGGAACTGCGAAACACGTAAGCTTTATCCAAAATCAAGGCCATGAACTGCTCACATTCGTCAAGCCGCCGTTGGGAGCATTCGACGTGACCGCAAAGATGAATAGCAGCCATGTCTTCAGATCAAGCATCGCTTCGATGAACTGGTTCTTGTCAATTTCCCTCCGAAGAATGAGGATTCCAACGAACTTGGTCCTTCTTCCACTTCCTGTCTTCAATCCCAGTCTCGTTCTCTTTGATCCGATCGACCGCAGCAGTACGCTCCGTACTAGTCAAGAAGTTGGCCTTCAGGGGACTATCCGGAAGAGTGAAGAGTATCACCATTCCCCACGCGGCCGTCATAGCGCCCCAGATCAGGAAGATATATCGCCAGCTGGAGAGGGTACCACCAATATGCCCGATCCCAAAGGAAGCAATTCCAGCGAGAACCTGCAGTTGTCAGCGAAGGAATACTGTATTAACAGAGCGAGACCGACATATCCGATACCCGCACTCCCGACCAAGATTCCAAAACGGAGCGGCTGCTCGATTCTTCGATACCACATGCTGAAGAGCAACATGGCGCCTGGACTGATCGAAGCCTCAAACACACCCAAGAACGTCCGGGCTGCTGCGAGACCAGCAAAATCAGATGCTGCGGCATGGCACATGAGGACGATGCCCCAGAGAATCACCTCATCCTTATCAGTAACGTCAGATTCAATTCAATCAAGTGACTTACGCTTCCGGACATTAGCTTCGCAACAGGGAGCTTTTGTAGGAGAACACCTGTCGGATATTCGAAGGCCAGATATCCAAGGTAGAACAGAGCTCCAAGCCAGGAGTATTGAGAGCCATGAAGATGAGCATCATCTTTGAGGCCAAAGACTGCTGCATATCCAAGAGTCGTCTTGTCGATCGATTGGAGCATGTATGTGATGCAGCTTCCCAGAACACTGTCAGTATCTTGCCAGTCTGGAGGGTTTGGGCTGCTTACACCAGTGGCATCAACCGCAAATCAATCTTCCACAGCAACAAACGATCTTGCGAATTGTCGCGAATACCCAAAATCTCTCCCTGTGCCGTGTCAACATTGCGATCCTGGACGTCGCTGTATGCGCCCTTTTTGTCGAAACGATCGATATCGGCCATATCTAAAGAGTGGACGTCAAAGCACTGAGGTACTCGGCTTGACAGTCAACCGCAAGTAAATAGCAATCTATATCGAATATGTCTGGTTCAATAGGATGTTGGCGGGCTGTGATGTGTTGACGGAGAACCGGTTCCCGCTCACGGGGAAGTAGGCCGGCCGTTGTTGGCCGCTGCCGCTATCGACACACGTTGATAGGATATCCAACGAAAGGGATGGATAGGGAACATCGACTTCACAACTACGAACCACTATCACACGGTTGACTCTTCGTTCAGAGTCAGCAAAACATCAATCGAAATGGAGATTTACCAATCTCTCGATATCGACGAAAGGGTTAAAAGAGTTCTGAAGAAAACACCACTCTTTGACCTCCATAATGATTTACCTCAGCAACCGTAGGTCTTATGAGCGTACCAGCGTCGCTACTTACCATCCTGATGATTGATGCTAGGCGAGCTTGCTTCCATGGCAGAATCCACGACAACCCGAAGTTCGATCTCCAAAAAGGCTTCGAGAGAGGCATGACCGACATCCCGCGTCTGCGTACGAATTTTCTCTCAGTTATGAAAACCGGTGTCATTGACCAACAATGCCGCAGGCGAGGGCGCGGTTGGTGCTCAATTCTGGAGTATATGCGTACCTTGTCTAAGATCAGCTGAGGACTTTTCAACGCCTGAGTACAGTGATATGGTACCTCATCCAAACTGAGAACCCGACTACTGTCTGATCGATGACCCAGGCCCGCGACGCAATCGAGCAAATCGACATGACGACAAGGATGGTCCAAAGTTATCCCGACACATTTCAATTGATATACGAGCCCGAAGACGTCCAGAAAGCTTACGCAAATGGCAAGATAGCGTGTTCGATTGGTATCGAAGGGTATGTCTCGTTATACAAACCTATTGGGAGACATGACGAGATAACAGGATGTAAGCTTGCATATGGCTGGCAACAGCATTGGCATAATCAGGGCGTTTTATTCGCTTGGGGTCAGATATGTGAGGATCCTAGGTACTCTGTCAAACGACAGGGAGCGCTTACATTTACCAGTGCACTCTGACTCACGTCTGCAATAATGCATTCGCGGATTCTTCGACTTCGAAAGTCGGATCTGTCCATGGCGGGCTATCCAGTCTCGGCAAGTCCGCCGTGATGGAGATGAACCGTTTAGGTAAGTCGTTCGGAAAGTAGAACAGGCTTCCAAACTCCTCCTTTCCAGCTAATCAGCATACAGGGATGCTCATCGACCTTTCTCACGTTTCGTCGCAGTGTGCGAGACAGGCATTGGAGCTCAGTCGAGCGCCTGTGATGTTCTCGCACTCTAACGTCAAGTCTGTTTTCGACTGTCCTCGAAACGTCCCGGACGACATCCTGGACATGATACCGAAGAACGGCGGACTTATTGCGGTGACGTTTGTTCCCGAGCATGTTGCCACTCGGAGGCAAGACGCTCGGATGAATCTGATTCTAGATAATTTGTATGAGCTGGAAGCAATGAAATCCAAGAATGCTGGCTGATTTTTGTTTCCAGGTTTTACATCGCAGACCGCATTGGTTGGGATTACATCGGCCTCGGTTCCGACTTTGACGGTATAGCGAGCGTCATACATGGACTCGAGGACGTCCGCTGTTATCCAACGTTACTCAAAGCGATTCTTGACCGGGGAGCGACGGAGGAGCAGCTTGCCAAAGTCACTGGCAAGAACATGATCCGGGTTTGGGAAGGGGCTGTAAGAATCCGCAACCAGATGAAGGAAGAAGGCGTCCTTCCAGTCGAGGATGTTTGGGAGGGTCGCAAGTGGTGGAGGTATGATGGTTACTGTGAGTTGCTTGGGCACCGATCCAGCGCAAGACGCGTACTGAATCTCATATTGTAGATCAGATGCCCGACCCTGATCCCGAGGACAGACTTGGCCTTGATTGGTACGGAATTGCGCCTCCAGAAACGGGTCTGTATCATGCGGAATAAAGAGTGGTGGTGGAGCTCAGGTCGAAATTTCCCATGAATCATCGAATGGGTATTCAAGGAAGTTTACATCCATCGTGAACTTGTCCAGATCGAATTGAAACGCTGTGTCTGGCTCCATCAGCCCAGAGCGATCGGGATCCAGATAGGTAGAGGTTGTCATTATGGATGTAGGCTCATCAGAGACACCCATAGCCGCGGCTATCTTTTCGATTGGCTCTGAGCATCTTTCGATGCAAAAACCGGCCAGATCCCAATCAGATGCATCTCGGGCTTCTGCCAACCGGTTTTGTAGCCGTACTAACTTTTTAGCACATCCTCGCTTGCTCGAGGTGTCTTTAGACTCTAGCAAGCATCGGAGCAGAACTGTGGTTGCCGATACCAAGAGATGAGCTGTATAAGGCAGCCAGAACTCGCTCAGCTGAGTAGAACTCAAAGTTGATACAAAATCGGCCAAATCAGACGCTGATTCTCTCATTATTGCAAGTCGGAAGGCCTTCGCTTCAGTCGTAGTTGCATTGTCGTTTCGATTGTTTGCTATCTGTCCTTGGTCAGTCGAGGGGAAGCGAAAGAGTGAAGGAAAGATGTCACCTTGAAGGCGACGCGGCACATCAGGAGATTGACCGAATGGAAGCAAAATCGAAGATTGCTTGACCCGTTTGCCCGCTCAGCAGTTGATTCGATTTTGAGGAAATCGGGCAATCCGATCTTCCAATCATCGAGGGCGCATTCGAGCCGTCGTATTTGTCTTGCTGCATGCTGACCATCAATTTGTAAATCATAGACCAAGGGCAGAAGATCGCCGAGAATCTTGGACAGATGACAAAGCTTCACGAAGGACGCCGTCGATCTCTTCTGTGAAGGCTCGGTGATACGAAAAGAGTCAGGCGAGGGCAAAGGTACGTCGTAGTTCTCTGAACGGATCAAAGGTGGTGTACCATGAGCAAAGCTTGACCTGTTCAAATCAATTGATGTACATATAGGGCTTTGAATTTCATACCAGTGATCATGTATCACAACACCCCACCAAAGATTAATCCTCGCCGTTCGTTCATATTCAACAGTACTCCAAGCTGATGGATCTCGATGGAGTCCAAGGCTATGCGCAAGTGAAACTGTGCGTCCGACAGTCCCCACGTTGCCTGTGATCGAGAGCACTGGTCTGCCAAGCAAATCCAAAATTGAAGCATGCACTGTTGAAATGTTTGATCCGAGGAAGTCTTCCTGCAGTGCCGCTACTGCTTGATTCCAAATGAAGGCCAAATCGGGGCGCGGCTGCCGATTCAATCCTTGAGAACATGTCCAAAAATGAAGAGCAGAGGCATAGATGTCGCACATTAGTGCCGCTGAAATTGATGTCCGATCTCTTTGCATCATCCTATCGAAGACTTGGTAGTCCAGTACGGGGAAGCACGGATGTAGCTTCTCAAAGTATCTGCGACAATGTCAGTAGTCTGAGAATCTCGATCCCGCCATAACATCGCACTTACAGATCTAAAACTTCTTGCTTCCGGGTACCAAGAACTTGCTCGATGATTTCCAGCTGCTTGATGCCCGGCTGATTAGACGTAATGAGACCCTGCCGGTGTCTCGGCACTGTCAGATAGACGATGGAGTTCCCAGGAACGGTGGACAATAGACGATAAGGCTTCGTCAATGAAGACCCACCAACTTCTTTTCCTCTCAGGTAATGCTCCAGAGCCTCGATATCTTCCGCCATTGGCGGATTCATCAGCATCGATGACTCCGTAGGAGATATGTCGTCAATCGTCGGCAATTGCGATAGTTTTTCCGGTCTGGTCTTGAGTGTAGCAGTCCTACGTCCTGCTGGCGGCGTCCGTGTTAGAGTTGCCCTGGAGCCAGGATTCTTCGTGAAATGACAGCTCAGCTGTCTTTCCCGGCAGAGCCTACATGGCTGGCCAGCGATGTCAACTTTGCAAGCCGCTTTCCGTTGGCGGCAGAGGTCGCAGGCGGGCATCTTATGCGAGCGGTACGGACGAATTGCGTCTTGCGCATGGGTGTCCATAGGGAGTGTTGATGTCTTTAGGAGCGACCTGGATTGATTGAGAGGAGATTTGAAAACGGCCTCACGCCGACAATCGGGCCGATTGTTAGACTTGAATCTTTTGACGTTCTAGCCTTGGCGAACGATCTGAGTGAGACTCTGCGTTTAACAAGGTTGATGGTGATGAAAGAGTACATGTATCTGTTGGGTGAAGGAAGACTCGGAAAGAGCACGCGACGTTGGAAACGATGACAGTCAATACGCTAGGGATGGCTGACTCAGCTTTAGCGTGTTTTTTCTTGTATCGACCAATTTCCCTTCCTCATGCCATCACAATCTCGCTTGAACCACCGACTTCGACTTCGACGCGTCCACATCCGTTCCATAGAGCGGCATTGTGCCCGGTGTCGACGCCAATGCCTGCTCGATGATATTCAAGCCCACTTCCAGCTCCTCATCTGTCGTAGTCAGTGGCGCTGCCAGCCTGAAAACACCACCAAAAGACGGCATCGTGCTCAGTTGCGCCCAGAGACCAAGTTCCGTCATCTTCATACCTACTGCGGCTCCCAGCTCTGGATCACCTCGCTTCGTTTCCCGGTCCGCTACGATCTCCATCCCGGCCATCAGGCCTCTGCCGCGGACGTCTCCGATGCAGCCATACCGAGACTGGATGATACGCAGCCGGTCTTGAAACACCTTGCCCAATTGACGCGAACGCTCCACGAGGTTATCTCGCACAACCAGCTCGAGGACCTTGTCACCGACGCTCGCGGGAAGTGGATCATTGATGTGTGTCTGGTGAAGGATCAGCGTGCATTCAGTCTTCTCTTTGGAACGACTCACAGTATAGAACAGGAAATGGTTGTCCTTGGCGAACCCGGCGATTGTATCACTGGTGACGACTGCGCTCAGTGGCAGGCCATTGCCAACTACGATTCCCATCAGCAATGCAATGACTCCTGGAGACTCCTGCAGTGATACCCACGGGTTTTGCTCAAGGTAAGAATATCCGGAACGACTCCTTCGTCTTCGGCAAAGTGCTGGAAAGCGAACATGTCCCCCGCTCTACCAATACCCGTCTGTGCTTCATCGATGATCAGAAGCATGCCTCTCCGGTCACAATGCTTCCTTATGGCCTTCAGATATCCTGGCGGAAGCACCAGCATTCCTCCGGAGCTCAGAATTGGCTCTAGGATTACCGCCGCCAGAGATCCACAGGATTGCTTATCCACGAGATCAAATCCATACTCAAGCTCGGTGCGCCAATCATATGAACCATCTGGATGTCGAAATATCGACCGGTATGCATTTGGCGTCGGCAATGCGAGATTTCCTGGCATGTTAGGTCCATACCCTGCACGACCGGCGTGGTATTGGGCCGCAATAGCTCCAGATGTGACGCCGTGCCAGCTTGATGCCAGTCCAACGATCTCGAACTTGCCGGTATAGAACTTCGCCAACCTGATCGCAGCCTCGTTGCTCTCTCCTCCGGTGCTCAAGAAGAACGCTTTGTCCAATCCATGCGGTGTCAAGGACGTCAATCTCTTTGCCAAACGGATCACCGGGGGACTCAGCATGCCTGAAAACAGATGATCGAGGTCCCTTGCATGACTGTGAATCGTCTCGACGATTTCCGGGTGCCCATGTCCGATGAGCGTCGACATCTGCCTGTTCGTGCGTGATCAAGACCAATACTCGAGAATCTAAGACACAGGATTGGCCCTGGTCACACACGACTTACCCGGAAGTCCAGTCCAGCATACGATGCCCCGAACTTCCAACTATGGTTCGACCCTCGGCGCGAACAATGATCTCCGGATGGAATTCAGTGCCTGTTGCTTGTCAGAAACAGATTCGGATGTATCGCCGCGAACATACCATAATGCAACAAACATTCATCCGCGTCTCTCAGGAGCTGGTGTTCGTCAACATTCTCATAAAGTCTCGCCATTCTCATCGATATTCAACAACTGTTTGAGCTCTTCGGTACTACCTACGGATAGAATATGGCTATATAACGCAGACCCTGCTTCTCCGTTCACCATGTAGCCTTATCGCCAAGCACGCATTTATCCGGAACGGGAAGCTCACGTTTTCCGACGGAAAATTCGGCCGTATCGCAGCGGCCTAGGGACGGGCACGGACAACTCAGAATATCTACTCGCTACGGCAATGTTTCATGATACGTCATCATGTTCGCTAGCTCATGCATCAAGTGAAGTAGCACAACCCGGTACTGTGGCACATGATACAGAGCTATCGACCAATCTTCCGCATGTCCGCTTTGGCGAGGGGACGAACCTGGGAGCTCACGGAGCTCACGGAGCTCTGCCACATCGGCCTCGGCATACGACTTCACTCCATTGAAAGCAAATGTTGCACGACGTCTAACAATTCTCAACGCGCCTATATCGTGAGAACAGAACCGAAAGGCTGCTCGCAAGATGTCATCATCCGAGGAACGACATGTTGAGGTTCCGTGGATTGCGAAGTCAGAGTTTCTCTCCAAATCGAGTACCTACTCATTAGCTGATAGCCATTGCTCGAAGGCCCTCCGGTAACTGCTGTCTGAAAGGCCATCTCCATGTCGGCAACCCTCGAGGCAAGTTCGAGAAGATTGCGGGCGTTGACACCTATATCGTGGCTCCACATCCGGGGAAAAGCAACGGTCACATTCTTTTCTACTACGCAGATGTAAGATTCTGCTCTAGAATAGTATTAGCTTTTACTGACATTATGTTGCAGGTGTATGGCATGTTCATCAACGCTCAGCTGGTAATGGATGAGTTCGCAGATACGTTCGAGTCCTTACCTTGAAGACAGTGAGTACTGACGAAGCTTCACATGCCGGCTACCTCGTCCTGGGACTGGACTACTTCAACAATGTAAGACCAAACTCCTTGTCCGTGACTATAACCGCTCACCAACCTCCCCAGGACCCCGTCTTCCTCCACCGTCTCAGTGCCAAAGAAAACAAACCGGACTTCGACTTCCCAGCCTGGGTAGCCTCCAAATACGACTTCGCCGACAAAGTCGTCCCCAAATGGACCACCGAAGTCAAGTCCCTCTACGGCAAACCCAACACCAAGTACGCCTGCACTGGCTACTGCTTCGGAGCTCCATATGTCTGCGACGCGCTCGCAGACGGAACTTGCCAGGTCGGGGGTTTCGCACACCCGGCTTTTTTGAAGGACCACCATTTCCGCAATTTGAAGGCGCCGTTGTTTCTGTCTTGTGCGGAGGTTGATCATACGTTTGGGACGGAGAGTAGGAATAAGGCGGTGGATATGATGATTGAGGATGGGAAGGAGTATGGGTTGCAGTTGTTTCATGGCGTTGAGCATGGGTTTGGTGAGTTTTCTTTCTGAGGCGGACTGCGAGTGAGGATGCGTGGCTGATCAATTTATAGCTTTGAGAGCAAACTTGGACAATGCGTATGAGGGTAAACCGAATCGCTCTCAGCTCCTGAAGTATCGTTAACATGTTTGCAGGTTGGGTGAAGGAGCAAAGTCTCAAGAGCCTCGTTGCGTACTTCAACTTCTGGCTTTCTCAGTGAACCGGCTGAACGGAACAACGAGCTGTACGTTTTGATATGGACTTCGCTTGTTTTCGCGTTTCGACCTTTCCACAGCACGGATCAATCAATGGTGCGGCCCTCCTCCGTGGAAAGTGCTCGAGTAGCAGGATTCAACGGCTACCTTCATCTTCTTTCGAACATTGTTGATTTTGATCGCCAATCAAGCCCCCCGATCCCATGCCCTAGCTTCCCTTCTGGAGAGCTGCTTACATATATAGTCTAGTTGGAGCATGTGGCTTCGATCCCAGCCTCAATCTCTCAGCCACTCGATGAACTGCAGCTCTTATATCCGGATGAGCGTTTTCGACTTCCAGTCAAGCGGCTTCGGCACACAAAAGCATTGCCTAATTTACAACTGCCCATCTACTAATTAGCTGTCAAAAACCCATTCTGACATTCGACCAGTATCCTATTAAATAGAGCTGGTTGGTAGGTTCCTGGTTGCTTACGATACCTAGCAGCCCAACCCGCGGACCATTCGGGATCCGGCTGTTGTGGCCGCTGACAAACTGTGACACAGGCTCTCATTCAGCTTCTTGTGTGTCTGCGGGGTCACACTGATGCATTTGGACTGCACCGTTCCAGCTGTCGTTCCAATGTTGAGCAACGATGACGTCGACCGAAATGGAAAGTGGAGAGCAGCTTGAGGTTTGCCTTTGCCACCGCAATTGGTTTATAAGCAATCTGAAAAGACCTCGTGGCACAAGCTCTTGATCGACAGATATAAAAGGAGGCAACGACCAGGCACAATACCTTTGAACAAAATCTGCGATATCACCTAAATCCTCAATAATTAGCCCAATTCACCGAAATTATCCATGGACAAAGTCAAGTCCCTTCTCACCGGCCACCACAACGAAGCCGCCTGGCTCGACAAGCAAAACTCCAAACTCCGCGTTGGTAAAGCCGAATTCCCCAAGCCTGGCGCCGACGAGATTGTCGTCAAGAACCACGCCGTAGCAATCAACCCAGTCGACTGGAAAATCCAAGACTATGGGCTGTGGTTGACAACATGGCCGATTATCCTGGGGACGGATGTAGCTGGTGAGGTCGTTGAGGTGGGAGGGAGCGTGACGAGGTTTAAAAAGGGGGATCGTGTGATGGCGTGAGTGTCGTCCTTGCTGTGGGGGAGAGGGGGTGGGTGCTGATTGCGTTAGGCATACGATTTCCTGCGGCTCGCAGAAAGCGCAAGATGGCGGGTTTCAGTTGTATAGCGCCGCTCCTGCCGCCAGCACTGCTCATATTCCCGCTTCGCTGTCCTTTACTGACGCTACGGTCCTGCCTCTGGCGATCGACACAGCCGCCCACGGCCTCTACGACGATCGGGGGAAGGGCTTCCTGGGTTTGCAGCGCCCCTCGCTGACTCCAATGCCCTCTGGCAAGACAATCTTCGTCTGGGGCGGATCCTCCTCTGTAGGCGTCGCGACGATCCAGCTCGCTGTAGCATCGGGAGCGAAAGTCGTCACGACGGCTAGCGCAAGGAATCATGAGTTTGTAAAGAACCTCGGCGCTTCCGAGGCGATTGACTACAATAGCCCGACCGTAGTCGATGACGTTGTCAAGGCTATTCAGACCGTCGGCGGCGAATTCATGGGAATCTTCGATGCAATCTCGGAGGCGGAAGGGTCGTACAAGCACGTCGTGCCTATCGCAGAGAAACTCGGTGGTGCGAATGTGGCTGTGGTATTGGGACCGCCAGAGAGTGGTGTGCCGGAAGGTGTGAAGTTTGGGAGCGTGTTTGGGATTCAGCCGGAGTTGAATAAGCCCATTTGGTGGGAATATACTACGCCTGCGCTGGAGCAGGGCAAGTTGAGGCCTTTGCCTGAGGCAATGGTAGTGGGGAAGGGGTTGGAGAGTGTGCAGAAGGCGTTGGATGTGAACAAGGCTGGGGTTTCGGCAAAGAAGGTTGTCGTTGAGTTGTTGTAGGTGGGTTGGTAGAGGGGTACAATACGATGCGAGGAGCATCGGGAGTCAGTTGTCTTGGGGCTTCTGGCCGTAGTAGACGCAACTGTACTCGTTTAGCAGACGGGGTCTCGGACAGAATAGAGATATCAGGCTCACAACTGCAGAGAATGATGAATTTCCGAGTCAGCAATCTCCTCCTGATTTCCACATAAAAAGCCTCTACTTCTTTCCTTGTCATTCCCAGCCCATTCGTGAACAGACCAATACAAATTAGGTGTACACCTCCGTACCATGTACGCTGAATGAGAGCACCAGCACGCTCAGATCCTGGTTTCCAAGGCCCCATCGGATAGTCTATCCGTATGGTGCGAACACTGACGGGACCAGCGTCATCGAATGAAGGGGCGAGTATCTTCCCCGGCATCATATCGATACCGAGAATCTTGGCCGAAGCTATCGTCTTGTCGGCCCATTCGCGAAGGAGCTGGTGCTTGCAAATGGTGATGTTTTTCACGCCTGGGCATGCACGGGAGACATCGAAGACGAGTTCTTACCATGAAAACCAGCCACCCGGTAGGAGGTGCTCGGTCGCTCGAGAAGTGAGTTTTCCAGCGTTTCGAGTAGCGTACAAGAGCACCCGGCCGTGGGTGTAGAGTCGAAGCGGCTGGCGGTGAAATTGCTCCAGTCGGTCTCATAGTCGCTAACGACAAAAACTGCAAGACGAGAGCATCTCTTTATCGTCGACTTCTGAAAGGTCTACGCCGATTACACTCGCTGAAGGGTGCTCTTGTGCGAGCTGGGAGTAGGAGTCGCTTCGCGGCAAAATGATGCAGCGTATTGCTCACCTCTTTGGCCCAGATGCCTGTTCCAGTCCCGAGATTGAGCACGCTCAATGCTCCACCGGTTGGTAATGGATCGAGGAATAGAGCACCGTCGAAGAGAACTCTAATGCAATAATGCTGGGCTTTTGTAGTATCTACTGTCAGGACTCCGAGTTGAAGATCAGTTCCGAGAGATGCTCAAACTCAAACGAGTGTGCTCAGACTCGTCGTTTGGCTGATGATATGCTTCTTGCACATTAGCCGACTACATCTTCCCGTCTACACCTGCCACTCCACCGTCCTTCTTGAAGCCTTGGCATGTGAGAGCGGTCTCGTAATGTGGTCAGCCATTTGAACGACAAGAGCGAAAAGGCCTTACGCTTTGATACTCAGCTGCTGGAAAGCTCCAGCTATACGGTGACCATCTCTCTTATCTCCCGCTGTCATCTCGCCCTTGGTCCGTACGAGCAGCCGAGATAGACTTCGGGCGACGCCTTCACTTCGTACTTGGTCAGACAAAGCCAGTTGAGACGATGGGCGAGAACATCGTCGATTGCTATCACCGCAGAAGGGAGATGGTCCGTTGACGTCGATGTTTTGGTGATGATTTCCATCGTCAAAAAAGAAGGGTCAGTGACAAAACGCCCCGGTTGAACCACGGATAAAAACATGAAGGTTTATAAATTGGTAGAGACATAAATTATCTTAATCCATCATAATTTCGCGACCGCTTAAAATCTCGCCTGATTGGCTGGCTGGCTGGCTGTACGTTAGATTCTGCGAGACACATGAACCAAGCGACTGACTGTCCTCAGGCTTGGCTCAATGGTAGAGCGTCCGCCTCCTAAGCGGAAGGTTGTGGGTTCGAGTCCCATGTAAGCTTCATTGAAATCGCCTTGCCTATCATTCGGAAATTGACTGTTATAGGGTGGTCGATATATTCGTATATGCGATCGAACACTCTTTTTGTCCTCTTGTGTTGATAGACTTTTGCCGTCCAAGAAGTGAACACGTGAACGTGGCTGAGTTGACTCTGGTGACGCCACGTTATGTGATCCTTCTTCGTTAATAATAACTCCCTCACTTCTTCCTACCACCACTCTCCGAATCCTACCTATCTCTCCTGCATTCACTACTCATTCCTCTGGCTCTGACTCCAGTCGAGTTCGCGTCGCAATCAAGCCACGCGTGATCCAGGCACACCACTCGCTATCACAAAGTAAAGGAAGGCTCGCTTCATCACTCGAGATAGATCTACCTCGGACGGAATCTCCGGGCACGACCACGACCACCACATCATCATCACCACCACACACGACCACCTCCAACGCCCTTCAAACTCCCCAAATTCACCATCCATACCACCGCGATCATGGCGACATCCACGCAAACCTCAATCAACATCCCGCAACTCCTCGCCGTAGCCGTCGTAGGCTTCCTCGCAATCCGCTGGTTCATGTCCAAACCCACCACAAGCACCACCGCCTCCTCCTCCTCCAATCCCCGAACCGTCGACACAGCCAAAATCACGCAAATAATCTCCATGTTCCCACAACTTGACCCCCGCAGCATCGCTTGGGACCTCTCGCGCAACGGCAACAACGTCGAAGCCACCACGGAGCGCATCCTAGGCGGGCGCGCGCTGGAGACGCCGCCGCCGAATTTTCAACCGCAGGGGTTACCTGGTGCTGTTGCGCCGGCAGTGCGCTCGAGGGCGACGGAAGGGAAGGTGGCGCCAGATTTGATTACGAGGTATGGATTGCAGACGAAGGTTGGAGGGAAAGGGAAAGAGCCGGAGCAAGCGAGGGGAAGCGCGTGGAGCGCAGATAAGGGGGCTAGGGCGGAGGCGCTGAGGTTGAGGAGGGAGGAGATGATTTTGACTGCGAGGAGAAAGATGGAGGAGAAGGAGGGAAGGGCATGATTTGTTTGGGGAAATGGTTTTGCTTTGCGTTTACAGCGATTACTGGATGTGATAAGAACACCTGAGCGTATGCGGGTTACTTAACTGTTCCTGGCGGTTCCAATAAATTGTTTATAGACGAGGGAGGGCTTGTGACGCGTGAGCACAAAGACGAAAAGGATGGCGACCAGGTGACTGGGATCCGACATGCATGCCGGTAACAACTTTTGCGGATATTAGGCCAAGTATCAGCTCTATTGAAGACTGCGTATAACTATCACAAGACCATTGCTGAGCCTGTAATAGCAATTACCACCAAATCCTCGGCGCAAGACGACCCAACCTCCAAATGCTCTCCCTCCTCTCAACCAGGTTCGCAGCCGAGAGCGAAATCATCAAACTACCTCACCTTCCTCCCTAAACGCTGGGAATAGGAAAACTATTCCCCTTCTCCTCCAACCCAAGCACCTCCGCAAAAATTCCCAACTCTCTCCGCTTCTTCCCCCTAAACGCCCCATAGAACATCTCATGAATCGCCAGCTCGCGCAGACACTTCATGATCTCATTTCTATCGCGCGGGAATACAGACAGAGCAGCTTGCAGATACTTGGTGATATTGGCGGGACCAGAAGCGGTGATGAAAGCGAGGAGACGAGATTGCATTTCAGCGAGCCAGAGGGCGGGTGGGAAGGGTGGTGGGTCGGCGTCGTCGAAGTTGGTGTCGTCGTCGGTGGGGGAGGGAATGAGGAAGTATTCTCGCCAGAGGACGGTGGAGCAGAGGGAGAGGATTTCGTCGTGGACGGCGGTGTAGTGGGCTGCTGAGATGACTGGGGCGGGAGGTTGGACGGGCGGTGGTGGTAGAGCAATAGCGGTTGGTCGAAGAGCAGCGGTCGGTGCAAGAGGAGCAGGTGGCGGTGCCATCGAGGTCTTTCGTGCACTAGCGACAGGCGGCGCAGCAGCAACTACCGGTTTGCCAGCAGTCTTAGTCCGAGCACGACGAGGTGGAGGCTCGATAACAATTTCATCATCATCATCTTCTTCTTCTTCCTCGTCCTTCGTAGGAACGTAGCAGAGATTGCACAGCTTGGAGAAATCGTTCTTGTCCTTTGCGCAGACTTTGTGCTGTCGAATGGTACACTCGCACGTAACACAGTCCTTCGCGGGAGGCACCACGCCGTAGCACATGCACAAAGTCTTGCCATCGACGCCCTTGAGGTGCGTGTTCTGCTGTGGCGACTCCTCCATCAATGACGAGGTATCGTCTTCTTCTTTGAGCGTGCTGTCTTTATAGATTTTCTTGCTATACCGGACTGACTTTCGAGGCGCGCCGTTGCCCTTGTACCGAGGAGGTGATACCAACGGTTCGCGCTTGCGCTTTGTACGCTTTGTGGGCGCAGCACGAGGAGGTGGAGATGATTTGGGAGCCTTGGCCTTGCCGATGGACTTGGTTCTCGTTTTGGGAGGGTCCGGAGAGCTGAACTGCGGCGGCTCTCCCTTCACCTTCGCTTCTTTGCTCTTCTGGGTCTCATGCTGCGGTGGCTTCCTCCTAACCGTCGACACCAAAATCTCGTCGTCGCTGACTTCGGCCGCGGCGGCTGCTGTTGGCCATGCAGAGACGGTGACAGGCGGTTCAATTCCAAGCTCGCGATAGTCATCTTCGGTGACTTCGGGTAGGGGAGGAGCTGCTTTGCGCCTCAGACGCTTGCGAGGCTTCTTCTTGGATGGTTCCTCCTGCTCTTGAGCCATCTCCACGTCTTCGTTGCCATCGATTGCATTTCCATCTCCTTCTTCCTCACCCGCCTCGCTCACCAGGTCGTCGGGTGCTGGCCTCTGGGAACAGATGAACTTGATCATAAGCCCTTGATTCTATAAAATACGTCAGTGTTCTCCAGAAGATAACGAGGAATAGAAACTACTCACGTGATGCAAGTAGCGAGCCAGAAATTTGGTGACCCATCGCCGCCGCTCCGTCTTCTTCTTGTTCTCTGGGACCTTCAGCCAGAGCCAAGCTTCGCGAACAGCCTGGAGCAGACGTTGGCGCTGCCATTCGACAATCTCATCGCGGTGAAGCAGGAAACTCATGTAGCATCGGTTGCAGACCGGCCCGTTCACATCCCCCTCTTCTCCGTAGATCATGCAGGGCTTGTGCTGCCAAGCATAGCATTTCTTGCAGGTGAAGTAGTTTCGAAGGTCCTTCGAGCCATTGCAAGGACCATCACAGTAAAAATGCGAGGTGAAGTGTTTGGTCATCAGACTCTGCTCTGGTGTCGGGGATCCCATCAATTTGGTGAGGATGTCGGCCGCTTGTGCCTTTGCGCCGTTCCCGCCCACTCCGCCTGCTGTTGCCACGCCTTTCTCCTGAATGTCTGCAATCTTTGATGACTCACCTGTTAACAGTTGTCTGTTATATGGCTTGCAGGGTAAATGAACCCAAGTCGGTTGGCCTTCTTTCATGCCGGTGAAGTGAAGATCCTTGCCCAGGCGCTGCGCCCTGGGTGGACAAACACACTTGATGTTCCTGTCGTGGAGTGTCAGGTGGACAGGTGGAGGCATCACGATGTCCTTGTCGGCGACTATACTGAAGTCGTCGAAGACATCGAACAAGGCGTCCTCTGCTTGGTCGTCCTGGAGTGAGGCTTCGACATCATCGGGCGGCGCATCTTCTGGTTCCTCGTCTTGAGAATCTTCGAAATGCTCAAGCAGGGTCTCCTCCGGAAGGCGGTAGCGCGGCGAGTCTATTATGTCGAGTTCAGGCTCATCCTCTTCGTCAGCTGCAGGGGAAGTGGCCGCACTGTCGAAGATGACCGGCACATCTGCGCCCTCAAGCGGCTCATCTGCGCCCTCAAGCGACTCATCTTCGAGCTCGTCAGCACGAGATGAGGTTTCGGTTGCGGGCGCCATGTCTCCTGCTGATGCTTCTCGGAACTCGGAAGGAGTGGTGATTGCTGAGGGTGGTCGCGGTGGATGCGAGTGCGAGCGTGGAAGGCTCGCCATGGTGAGTGGTGATGATGTTGAAGTTGAAGTGCTCGACTGAACAGATAAGAAGATTTATAGGGGTTCGCGCCTGTGCACGTGCCACAGGTGAGGCTTTCTCATGCATGTGGGGCAGCTGCAAGTGAGTGAATGCGAATTGAGTGGGCAGCTGCAGCCCGAATCCTCACTTCACCTCCGCCACAATTACCGCCAGCCAGGTTGGAATCAAGCATGATTTGTTGTCCATAGACATCGGCTCATCAGTCGATCAGTGCTGTTGATCAAACCGATTTGCATCGCCTTTTCACCTTTGCCGCCCGTTTCCATTAGAGGCATGAATGTGTCTCGCGTCCTTACTCTATCGCCCTTTGCAACCCGTTGACTTTCTTTTCCAATAGCGGCATTGTCCCCTGCTGAGACGTCTGTGCCGTATCTTTCCACAGCTTCCAGCTGTTCCGTGAAGCGAATCCATCTCAGAGGGGCCGCGGGTTGCCGTGTTGCTGCACCATCGAGCGAATACAATGGACTGCGTATAGCCGTGTCAGCGGCTATTCATCTCGGAGAGACTACATGCTACCATGCCATTGACGAGATCCCGCTGCGTGCTCACCGTCTCGGAATGACGGCGTGTCGGCCTACCATCGAGAGCTCAGAGAGACTCCAGGTTTGCACTCGCAGCATGATCGTAGCATGATCGTGGCATGCGCATCAAAGGAGAGAAGAAGAACAAGCGCGGAGTCAGGAAATGCAGCGAAGAGGCTATTGTAAAACGTCAATCGTAAACATGCAAATTCAGGGGTATCATATTCGCACCTTTACGCAATCTTCCGCCCGACGTTTCCAGGTCCTCTACCAACTATGCTCACGACGGCCTCCCCGTCATCATCGTCCTTCAAGCCCCAGCCACTCATGCCAAAAGTACAAAGATCGCGAGCCAGCTGGACGACCTTCTCTGATCCGAGAACCTCCTTCCCAAGGCACAGTCTTCCCACATCCTCACTGCCCATCGCCATCATGGTCAGCATCATTGGTGCTGACAAATTCGACGCCACGCCTCCTTGCGCAACTGATTCAAGCAGCTGATATGCGCAGCTCTTTCCCAAGTCTTCGGGAACCTCTCCACCACTCGGTGCACTAGCGATATCCGCTGAGAAGAGGGCGCCAGTGTTGGACTCGGCGACCAGGCTCAATCCAAATCCAAGACCAATCTTCTTCTTCGCGTTTGCATTGTTTCTTTCTGGCGCGGCCACCAGAGGTGCAGAGCTAACTTCAGAATGAATGTACGTATCTGGCGCGAACTCGTTCAAAACGCCTCGTGCAGCCTCAATCATTCGTGCATTGTTCGCTCCCGCCACTCCAGTAGCATACGCAACACCTCTTATCCGTTTTATCCGCCCTCCATCCAAAATGTGGATCGTCTTTGGTAGCCTCACTTGGTGTCCATAAGTGAAAATGACTTCCCCTCCTCCCCCTTTGTCTCCTGGGCCTGGATTTGATCGCCTGAGTATCCGTAGCTCGAGATTGTTCTCGATTCCGAAGCTCTTGAATAGTGGAAGTATTGCCGTTCGGACAGTATCCAGCGAGACGTCCCCTCTTGGCGTTGCGGAAGTGACTACCCCGCCTGTGAAGTGCACGCTTACTTGCGTCTTGGAGAAGGGCGACAGCAAGCAGAGCGGCATTACGAAATAGCTGGTGCCACGCGCACAATCAGCCGGTATCTCATGCGTGATCACTCCTCCTGCCGCGCCATATCCTGCCGCACTGCCGGTAATGAGACCCGGCTTGTACAGCACTGTAGTTCCCGTATATGAGAATTCGATGACTGAGCCATTCGTGATAGCATCCAGCAGACGCAGGAAGGAGATCTCGTGAGGTGCAAGGCCAGGAGCAGTGTGAGAGGAAGCCCTGATCTGCGATATGCGGACTGGACGGCCAGTCAGAGTTGCGAGGACTAGGCGCTGGACTAGGTGCTTGGATCCGACAAACTTGAGCGGCTGCACCGTGGATGCCGTGGCCATGGTCGCGGTGGTGAAGCGGTGCGGGCGTTTATCGTGCAGCGCGGACCTCATGGACGGCCATGTGGCGTACCAGGTCGAAGCTGCCGCAGAACAGGTATTCGTCGTGGTGGAGGAGGAGAAAGGAAAAAGAATTTGTTGGGATCGAGTTTCTTTCTCCAGATTCGATCCGTCTGCCGAGTGCCGTCGGAACGTGGCAGATCGGCCGGCGTCAACGCGAACCAGACATTTGGTTCAGGAACGTAAAAGTAAAACTCTCCTTTCCACTTCACGTACTCTGCTCCTCCTCCGCTGCAACGTCAGTCTCTTTGGTGGTCGTGGCACAAGAAGGAAAAGTCTCTGCGGATGTGTTGCATTGCAGTCATTTGAACGCACGTCGAACTTAGTACTATCAGAACCCCAAGCCCAGCTGCCTGCCATCTGCCGCAGAGTATCGGGTATCATCTGCGTTCTCCTGAAGCCGATTCCAGAGTCGAGCCATATCGTAACAGCCAAGCAGCCTTTGTGCTGCTGAAGACACCGTGTCCATCGATTCATCGAGCGGAGAAGATGCAGCCTAGGACCCATCGTCTGCTGCCTTCGTCTGCTCCCGAAGCGAGAGTGTCCTTATGCCAACTTTTCTTGTACGCAAGGAGATAGGGAAAAGAGGAGGAGAGGGCGCAGAGACTCTCCGTGGAGTCTCTACCATCCGCCCTGCTGCTGCTGCTGCTGGCCGCCGTAGCCGCCGCCATTGGCGCCGTCTGCATCTGTTCGGTTAGCGAATGTGCTCTGCCAGGATGTGTCACTGTGTCGCTTACCTTGACCATAGCCGCCTTGTTGGCCTCCGTAGCCACCCTGACCTCCTCCCTGGCGCCAATTGCCGCCACCTCCACCGCCGTAGCCGCCTGTAAGTTGATGTCAGTGCATAGTCCCACTAATGTCCACGCAAAGAACGTACCTTGGCCGCCGCCGTAGCCACCGCCTTGGCCTCCGTAGCCGCCCTGGCCTCCACCATAGCCGCCGCGACCGCCACCGCCGTATCCTCCGCCACCGCCGCTGTAGCCGCCTGGGATACATGTCAGATGGGATCTTGAAGCAGAGAGCACAAAGGACTTACCGCCGCGACCTCCTCCGAAGCCGCCGCCTCCACCAGCGCCACGGTCGGACGCCTTGTCGACGCGAATGGTGCGACCGTCGAACCTGTGAAGTGAGGTCAGCGTAAGCGACTTGTATGGCGGGGTCGGATGGTACTGACTCGATGTTGTTCATGGCCTGGATGGCCGCATCGGCAGCGGCCTCATCGTTGAAACGCACGAAGCCGAAGCCACGGCTGCGACCGGTATCGCGGTCCTTGACGACGATCTAGCGACAGTCAGTGGCCGTTTGCTAAGGTGGACGGGGCGCATTGTGGCGCGAGAGATACTGACAGCTTCCTCGACCTCACCGAACTCGGAAAACTTGGTGCGAAGGGTGGTGTCGTCGGTGTGCCAGGCAAGGCCACTGTCACCTGCAGTCAGTTGGGGAAATCACACGTGTGGGCGGTCGCGGTGGACGGCACGAACCCAATGAAGAGCTTAGCCATTACTGCAGATCGTCGCGGTAGGTAAGGACCGAATCGAGGGTCGCGCTGCTGTGTGCGTGGAGGGGCGCAAGTGTTGCGAGGATGAGTGTGGTGCGAGAGTGTTGGTTGGTGGTATGACTCGCGGAGGTTGTTGTTCGGTGGATGTTCCGAGTTTCAAGA
Source organism: Mycosphaerelloides madeirae (assembly GCA_002785995.1). NCBI lineage: Eukaryota > Fungi > Ascomycota > Dothideomycetes > Mycosphaerellales > Mycosphaerellaceae > Mycosphaerelloides > Mycosphaerelloides madeirae. Next base: position 11,757 of record NHNV01000052.1, on the reverse strand, counting down.
AGAGGCTTCTTGGTGAGAAGAGGTAGTGCAGCGGGCTGAGGGTAGGTCCGGCACGCGGTCACGGGCTTGCACGTGAATTCAGCGTTAAGGGTTCAGCACGTGGCAGTGGTGAAAAGAGGGTCTGTTTGAGAGGGAGAAGACGCAGAAGCAGGCAGAGGCCGGTTCTATGGGAGGTGAAGGGGGGTGGGGTGTGCGATGAAGGGCAGACAGGCTGCTTCTCAAGCTGTCCGAAGAGAAGACGACCAGACCGGCTAGGTTGAGGATGGAGCAGAGCACGTACGGCGCCGCAAAGAAATAATGCACATACGGCAAAGCATGCAAGCAGGAAAATGCAAGCAGCAGCTCCACACCCACCCACAATGGGCTCTACCGTATCGCTGCCCCGCCTACTACTATCGGCATGCCCCTCGCGCGCATCATAAGTCGCAGCACTCCCAAGCTTAGCCTGCCCTACACCATCCACCGACCGGACGCCTGCTTCCCGCCGCCTTAATAAAGCGCGCTGCAGCATCCAAGACGTATCATTGCGACTGCTAGAGACGGCAGTTGGAGGAGGACGCGGCCCTTCTGCTGGTCCGAGGTCGGGCAGTAGGCCGTCTCGGAAGAACAAGAACAAGGTCGCGCGAGTCGATACCGTGGTTGATCTGCGATGCCTGGTGCTGGAAGAAATACCGCTGCGAGCTACGATGCTGGTTGGCTGCTCGTTCGCTGCATATTCTGCACTCGGGGCGAATGGCGTGTAGCGATGAGGCTCCTTTTCGCTCGTCTGCTCCCGTGGCCGCAGCGAAATGCGGTTGGTCACGCTGCTAGGAGCGTAGCGGCGGGCTTCATTGGGCTCGCAATGGCGAGCTAGCAGGCCTAGCAGCAAGATGCTGGTTTGGTCGACGTGGTGGCGTTCACGTTTTGTGAGAGTTGAGAGAACCATGTATCCATCACCAGGCTATGACCCTTCTTGCCTTCATCAGCAAGACGAGGTTACAAGCTCTCCTCCAACGATACCCCTCCACGGCTGCACCCCTCGTTTGCGCTTTGCATTCGCCTTTGCATTCTATTATTCCTGCGGGAGTCCTTCGGCGCGGCTCCGTGCAGCTCTCAATGGCCTTTGCCGCGCCCGCAGCTCAATGCCGCATTCCGCGAAGCGCCGCTCGAGTCTTCCTCTTCGAAGAGCCAAACATGGAGTAAGCAAGCAAGTGAGCAGGGAGCAAGCTGGAAAACGACCTGGTGTCTAGCCTTGTGTCTGTGACGAGGTGACGAAAACTTTCCGCTGCGGCTGGCCGCACACATTGTAAGATGAAGGACAGGGTGTCGAGATTAAGTTATCTCTGGTGTGACGGATCTCAACCCGGTGGCTTGTGCCGTTGAGGCTGGAGATGCGGAGGAAGTGGACGGTGTCGTCGCCGTCTCTCTCGGCTTTCGGAAACACTCTTGCTTGCAGGCAAGCACACGTCCAGGGCGACAAGCAGTGCAGAAAAGTCCCTAAATTCTCACCTCGCATCTGCGAGCTGCAGCTTTTCTGCGAGTGAGCAACTCTCACGCCATCCGCGCAGCCTGGTGGACTCTGAACGACCCTGCTGCAAGCTGAGCCTTGGCGACAGAGCACACGCGGCGGGGAACATACTTCACCTGGTGGGTTTTCGCTGACAGCAGTTGTCAGTGCTATTCCAGTCGGCAGGTGCAATCCAGGATCCTGTATCACATCAAATCGTCAGCAACAATTTGGAAAGACACTGCCATGCAGCTAGGCATTCCCGGTACTGGTCGACCGAAATATCAAGGCCGACCCATGGAGGGCTATATTATACTCGGCCGCAGCCAGAGGATGGAGTTGGTGAGCTCTCCCGGCATGAGGTGAGGTGATGTGTCTGCGATGGCGAGGCCGCTCCTGCCTTCTGCGGTACCATCCTCGCACAGCAAGCACGCTCCCATGGCAACTGCCAATTTCATGTCGAGTACGCGACATCCACGTATGAACAGTAGCGTCCACAGGCCACATATCACGGTTGTGGCGAAAAAATGCGGTCATGTGTTACATGAGGATGGCTCCGATCATCATATTAAGAGAGCTACGGTATGGAGGCAGGAGGCATGGACGCCCTTGCTCCAGCCGACTCCAAGAGGGAAGGTAGTGCCTTCCCGTGCTGTGTATGCGACAGGTCCGAATGTCAACCGCGCATCCCCATTTCCTTCATCACACCGTCTAGACCTCCCATGACTGCCTGCGCGCGACTCACCCAAATGAAGCCATTCTTGGTACTGTACGACGCCATTGCATGGTGTTGAAAGGTCGGTGAACCTCGCTCTCCTTGGGCTGCCATACTGCAGCTGCCCGCATCCGCCAGCTGTCACGGGCAATCACTGATCGATCCTCAACCGCGGTTACCTGGTTTTGATTGCGCGCGCCCACATGTGCCTCTCCGATGGACATCAGAGCCTGGCTCCAGAACACCGCCGACAGGGAGCCGCCGGATGGCAACGAATCCCACGGCTTCCCAGACTTCCTTCAGCCGCAGCGGCATGCCGAGAGCGTTTCTTACAAAGCTCATCGCAAACGGAAGCGTGCGTCGAGTGAACCAGCGGTCTCACCGCGCCGACACGGCTACACGACGCGCCGGGAACGCCTCCGTTCTCGCAGTCCAAAGTCTACCCCTGTGAGCTCGCGTAGCTCCCATACTTCTGAAAGTGAACACCGCAGCGTGTCAGCGCAAGACCCGCTGCTCGCCCAGTCGTACGAGCGACGAGCGCGACACAAGACGAGACAAGATCGGTACGAGCCGAAAACGCGAAAGCAAGGGAAAGAGCAGGAATCTCGAAAGAAGAAAAAGAAGTCCAAATCGAAGCGGCGCAAATCGCAGCCCATCGGGGATGGTGTACGTACAGCCGGCCTAGTGCAGAATTTCCAGCTCAAGAATGGCCTCAAGAACAACCGATTGACGGTAAGGCAATGTCTCGACGCTGAGATCATATACTTTGCTGACTCTGGACAGTTACACCCAGGCAATGCGGGTATCTTCAAGCATGGGCGCGCATCAGCACAGGTCGCTGCAGGTGGGCCTGGATGTATGTTCATTCAATATTGGAAGCTTCATTGGCTAATGTGGAGCAGTACCAGATCTCGTGTTCAACGAGATGAAGTTTCTACAACGACCAAGGGAGCATCAAGATGAAGCTCCAAGAGCCGAGTCTGCAAAAGAACCCTTGAAGAAGACCCGCAAGCAATTACAAGAAGAGGAAATCTCCGCCTATTTCACCAGAAAACCTCCACCAGGGCAGCAAAAACAGATCGAAGACAAGTCGCCAACACCGCCGAATCGGAGTCGATCGACCAGAGAGAAACCAACGCAACGAGCTCCGGCCTCTGTAGAGCGAGGGCAACAGCAAAGACAGCCAGCAGTGGAGCTCACAGAAAAGTCTTTCCTCGGGTTTGGCAGTAGAGGACCGGTACAGGAAAGACAAGATGGACGAGGAAGTCACAGTTACTACTCATGGTCTGAATCAATACCCGCTCGACATTCTCCGCCCAGAGCAGCTTCTCATCCTGCCAAGGAACAAGCACCGGCTATGCCGTATCCGTCAGAAACAGTTGGGCGGCGCAGACAAAGCGACCACCAAATTCGCGATGGGCATCGTCAAGGTATTGACCAGAGCAACGAGGCTGGAGAATGGATACGAACAAGGAGAGTCAACGGTCTGACGCTCGTTGAGATGTATCAAGCACCGCCGACACAAGCAAGGCCATCCCCAGCTCAGAGCTCATCGCAAGCTCTTCCAAGTCAGCAATATCTCCGACACGATGATGTACCTGTCTATCAAAACCCCAAGAGGAATACAACCAGCTTCCGGACGTCGGATATCCTCAACATTGAGAGGTCACTGCCACCACCGACGCGAATGTCTCCACTCCAACAGGATAGGAGACGGTTTGCAAACGTGGCTGACAAGGAGAGGCACGACCCCTCAACATCAACGCCCACGAGCAAACTTCTACGACGTGCATTTGGGGCGGTCACAGAGTTCGAGGAATATCAATTCCCACTGCAACCTCACACCCAACACAATCCTCCCGACAAGCCCGGGTCGGAGCTTGATGCTCAGAATGTGGCCCACTCATATTCAGCTCCACATGATGTTGTTTACGGACTACAGAACCAAGCTCCGAATCCGTCACAGACACAGCAATTCGGTTTGCCTGAACGAGGCTTCAATCGCACAATCGACAGTCGCCGTTCGCAAGCCCAAGCACCTGACTGTGTATCCGTTTCTCCTCGTTTTGCCAATAGAGACCTCGACCCTTACGCGGCGAAAAGAGAAGTTCCTGTCTCCAGAAATAAACCATCGTTGAGGTATCCGCCTAACCACTCTCGGAGACCATTGCACGAGGGCGGTCCTGTTTATACCAGCGGACAGCGAACGGAAGCATTAGTGCGTCAATTAGCGTTGAGCAATGGACCTCCAGTCTACGGTCATCAAGACGACAGAAGATATATTTCCATGGGACATGAGGACGTGTTTAGGCCTTCGGAGGAGGCTGCGTATGACCCGACATCAGCCAGAATCCCAACGGTACTACCCTCTGGGCCTATGCACTCAGACTTTAGAAGTGGGAAGCAGGCGGTCAAGTCAGAGGAGTCGGCGGAAGCAATGGCCAGCTTTTGGAGACCGAATGTGTTGTACTGATCGATGCTTTTGAGAGTTGTGTTGAAGATGCCCAAATTATTGAACGAGATGAAGCGAGCCACGACAATTGTTTCATCGTGGGTTTGACAAGCTTCGTGGTGAGTGGTGGTGAATCGCGGTGAATCGATCACATATGAGCTAGTCGGATAGACGGAGAATATCGGGATCGGATAATTTCGTTGACGGCCGACTGCTTGAGCTTCACTCTTTCATTACAGACACGCCGACCGAGGTCAATTGCTCGAAGCCATTCTTAACACGCCAATACGCAGCCTTGCGTACATGTTGCTGGCGTCCGTGCAACACTCAGCCTCCTCCGCTCCCCGGGCCGCGTGCGTATTGCGAGCAAGCATTGTCGGTTGGCCTCACGCTGCTGTGCCCGTGTGCCGGACATTGGCTGCTAAGCCAACAACGACTGCTACCACACGTGTCGTAACGAAAAGTGGGTGGCTGAAACAGTGCGTCGTGTTGAGAGTGAGACCCCGCCGTGGTGACCTTCACCTCATGGGCCCCACCAAAAAAATCCACCACCGCTCCGCCCAGCTTCTCAACCACCTCTCCTCCAATTCATACACCACCTCCGCCGCCCCCTCCTCCTCCACCTCCTCTGCACCATCGAATACAACAACATCACCGCCCATCATGTCGCGCTACACCGCCCGTAAGGTCGCCGCGCCCCACACCCTCGAGCACCGCATCTACACCGAGAAGGACGGCGTCCCCGTCTCGCCATGGCACGACATCCCGCTGTATGCCAACGAGCAGCAGACTGTCCTCAACATGGTCGTTGAGATCCCCCGCTGGACCAATGCCAAGCAGGAGGTTCGTCCCACCCTCTGCGAGACCAGAGCACCTCACCGCCATCTGCCCCAGAAACATCATCCAGCTCGCCATGATGCATCCATTGGCTGACCGCTGCATGTGCATAGATCTCTAAGGACGAGCCACTCAACCCCATCAAGCAGGACACGAAGAAGGGTAAGCTTCGTTTCGTCCGCAACTGCTTCCCCCACAAGGGCTACCTCTGGAACTACGGCGCCTTCCCCCAGACCTGGGAGGACCCCAACGTCACCCACCCCGAGACCAAGCAGAAGGGCGACAACGACCCGCTCGATGTCTGCGAGATCGGCGAGCTGGTCGCCAAGCCCGGTGAGGTCAAGCAGGTCAAGGTCCTGGGTGTAATGGCCCTGCTCGACGAGGGCGAGACCGACTGGAAGATCATTGTCATCGACGTCAACGACCCTCTCGCTCCTCGCCTGAACGATATTGAGGATGTCGAGCGCCACCTTCCCGGCCTCCTCCGTGCCACCAACGAGTGGTTCCGCATCTACAAGATCCCAGACGGCAAGCCAGAGAACCAGTTCGCCTTCTCCGGCGAGTGCAAGAACCGCAAGTATGCTATGGATATCGTGCGTGAGTGCGCTGAGGCGTGGGAGAAGCTCATCACGGGCAAGACCCAGCCAGGCGAGATCAACCTGTGAGTATACTGGCATACGAGAAAGGGGGCATCGGACATGACTGAGATTCTCACAGTGCCAACATCTCCGTCCAATCCAGCCCAGACCGTGTCGACCCATCCAAGCTGAACATCCCAGCCCACGAGGAGAAGACCCCAGCTCCCATCGACCCAAGCATTGACAAGTGGTTCTACATCTCGGGCGCTTCCGCGTAAGCAGAGCAAGGGAATGAAGCATATGATGGAGGCCGGAGCATAGATTGCACGGGACCGTGAACAATGCGCAGAAAGCTTTCGCGCTCACTGAGAACTCCATAGAAGTTGTAAAAAGCATTCACTTGTACCCATCTGAGTCCGCATATCCATATCTCATCACATATTATCTCATCCTCCAAACCCTCTCCTCACATCCCCACTCCTCTCTCACGACCTCTTATTCACAAACGCCAAACCAAACTTCACCAACCCCACCGTAGCCAACACACTCAACCCGGTCGGCAAAGGCTTAAAGCCGCCTCTGATAGCCCTAGGCATAGAACTACCAGCCAAAACCACTGAAGCCAGAAGCGCAAGTTCAATGCCGTAGCTTTGGCGCTGTTGTAGGCGGTAGCCGCCGAGAAGGTAGAGGGCGCCGACGCTGCAACCTGCGACCATAGAGGGGACGGAGCCCGCGCGGATGTAGCCTGTGATGCCGCCGCCGGCGGTGAGGGCGCCGAGGAGGAAAGCGATTGTGGGGAGGGACTGTGGAGTGGGTTAGTTGGGGAGAGGACACTGAGGTGGGGACAGGGAAGGGAGGGGTGAAGTACCATTGTGGAGATTTGTTGAGTTTGTGGTTTTGTTGATGTTGTTGTTGTGGACATTGGTTGTTTCAAGGTGGTAAGAGAGACGGTTGTTGTATGTGTATCGTGCGAGCTTACCATTGCAAAAATACGTATGGACCCTCGGCTTTGGGACAGAAAAAGCACGGATCGCAGATTGCTCTTTCCTTTTGCTACAACTGTATCGCAATGAAATATCCGAACTATCCGAGTCATCACTTCCTCCAATCCCCCTCCCCCTCTCCCTTCCCAAAACCAAACCCCACAATCCCTCCCGTAACAAAACACGCAACCGCAACCGCAACCCCAAAGTTAACCCCACCAACTTCGGATCCTGCTCCGCCGGCGACGAACACACTCCTAACAAGTAACCCGCCCCGTTGCCCAGCGTACTAACAGACAGGACGAGCGAGCGCATCGGAGGCGGCGCTCGCGTATACACAACCTCGTAGATCATCGGCAAAAAAATGCTTCACCAAGGCCAATAAGGACGAAGATGGGAGTTTGGAACAGGGTGGAGATGTTGGCGATTTTGTAGCCGGAGCCGGAGAAGCAGGGCGGTCACGAGTACATCCAACCTTGGAGGCCGGCGGTGTAGGTGTAGGCCATTGCGGCGCCGAACAGAACCAGGCCCTGAGACCGTGCGCAATTAGTGTTGTTTCGACAGGAGTGTATCTGTGGGAAACTTACTACTACTACACGCACATTTGGCTGCAATTTCCATCCGCGTTGCCGCAGCTTTGGATATACAGGTTTGTCCGTGACGGGCAGGACGATCAGGATCGTCGCCGGGGTGAAGATGTTGTACAGGATATCGTTTGGGATTCCGTGGTCGGTCAGGATCGCGGCTTGCGATGAGACAACGGTGGTTTGTATACTCATAACGAGGGCCGCAATAGGGAAGCACAGACTATGATTCGTCCGCCGTCAGTCTTTCTGTATACTTTACCCTTCCCAATGTTACTTACAAGATGCGGCACGCAGAGACTCCACGCCGCATTTCTGATACGAAGCGACTGTCGTCATTCGAAAGTTTTGCTTCTCCCAATGGCTTGGGTTGAAAAGATTTCCTCCCGATTTGCGATGTGATCGTGTCTTCCAAGAGTGAAACGATCTTCGTAATTTCCTGTCTTTCGGCTGGCCGACGAACTGTGAGCTTTCAATCAGCCTCATTACATCAAGATGGATCAGACGACAACGTACCAGAGCGAGGGAGATAGATGAAAAAGATGAAGAAAGCGGCAATCATCCCCCGACAAGGCCAGCTCGTATGCCGCCCAATACCCATGTAGGGATCATAGAAGCTATTGAGCGTCAGCAATCTGTTAGGCATCTGTCCAAGCATGGAGGACCTCACCGAGCTTCCAACGCCCATCAACCCGCCGGCTTTGTTGATCCTAAACCCATATCAGTGCAACTTCAAGGGGTTCGGAGGACTGTTGCCATGAACTTAACAGAACAAAATACAGTATATCGACTGAACAGCAGGTTCCTAGTCCGACCTGCACCAACTCACCCCTCCTTTTGATAATGGTACCGCTGGTGTCAATGTATTGCTCGGCAACCCATGGCGAAATATTCGAAGTGATGCCGCCGATCCTGCTTGATTGTAAGCTCCCACGTCATATGGAGATGATTAAGATAGTGATGGGGTACCCAATACCAACAAGCAATATAGAAACAATCAGTCCTGGCAGGCCGACGCCAGCCTGGGTTGCTGCCGGGGGTGAGGTGCAAACTAAAATGAAAAGCCCAAACAGCAATGTACTGTGTTCATTTTGGTCAGTCAGGGGTTCGGTATGTTGAAGCAACTTTTTGAGCACGTGCATGATAGATAGTTGAAGAGTTGTTGCTCTCCCAACGTGGACATCCGCAATGACAGCACTCAAGAAACTGCAGATTGCAATTTAGACGATCAAAATGTGGCTAATGGTCGTTGCTTTCGAAATACCGAGGCCTAGGGCACCGCGAGGATCCTGGTGATCCAAGGGGAACTGGATGTAGGTTTCTACGAACAATCGTGGTCAACAAGATGGTCGCAAGATGCGATTGTGAGTCGTTACGAATTTTAAGGCAATAGTACGCCCATCTTTCACAAAAGGATATTGACGCCGCGGTCCAGACGGCAAGGGGAAGATGGTCTGCAACTAGTCGAAACGAAGATTGCTGACTTAGCAGAGGTAAAGCAGTCAATCCGGGTGTATATCCCTCAGCAAGCAGGATGGAATGGCGACCAGAAGCCACGAGTCTTGTAGCTGGAAGGCCCTGCACTTATCTTGCTGTGAAAGGCTCGTGGCACTCGGCTTGAGCGGAATTCTTTTCGTCCATTGTATGCCAGGGAGAACAATGGGAGCCCCATGATCCAGGATGGGGCCGCTACCTTCCAGTTTGTACGTTCATGTTTCGTCCTAGAGCCATCATACAGCGCAGAAACGCTGGGTTCTAACAGGCGTTGGTTCCACATATTACAAGTAGAAGTCTATCAAGCGAAACTCCGATGTTACTTCAGGAGCTAAATCGCTAGGTGTTTCACAGCCGGCACAGGACAAGTCTGCTCATGATCTGTTCCTGTCTTAGACTCCTATATAATCCTTTTCTCGCGTTTCATCGGCGCATAATCGAGATTAACGGGATCTTCCATGCGAAAAGGTCTCTTGCTCCTTTTGCGGATGGTCTTGGTTTCCAAAGGAGATACTGACTTCTTCCAGCAGCCACTCAGTCAACCAGCCTTGAAGATGCGACTGGTTCGGTACCTGAAACCTCAGTGGCAACAACAAAGGACCGCACGAGGGAGGGCGAAGCGAATGTACAGAGTTGTACGAGACGTCCTTGCAGTAATTTGGAACTTCGATCGGCATGTCATATGTTTAGGAGTAAGCCACATGATGCTGGAGTACGCTGGAAATAGCCAGAAACTTTGCCAAACCTCGTTAAACAGCTCAACAAGTAGGAAAATATCGGTACCGGGCTCCTGTATGTATCGCACGTATATCGACGAGGTAGATGCAATGTGCCTCCCACGAGCGTTTTGTCATCTCCTGTTGTCCGTGAGCTCGCCTGTCAAAACTCCGGGGTTTGCCGATGTGTTATTTTCAGCTTCTCGGCCATCATGATCCGGACGATCGAGCTTTGTACTGTGATGAGCGATTCGGCAAGATAGTCTCCGCCACATTCAGATATTGCAGCATTTCGTTCGCATCGAGAGATGATGCTCATGCGGGAAAAGGCGATTGAGACACAACAAAACAGAGGTCGGTTTGAGGCAACAACAGGGCTTGGTCTTCCAACATGAGATTCCTCTGACCGTGCCGCTTCAGTGCATACTCCTTGAAGCGACGATATCCAGAGAGATCCAGTTAGGAATGTTGGGCGACAGCGCTGGGCGAATTAGCGATGCCAGGGCGACTTCGTGATGGTGATTCAGTCAATCCTGCCCGCAATGGCTGTGATCTGCTGACAAATCTCATCGACTCTGCGCATAGTAGACAGTGTTGTCTTCATGAATGAGTTTATTGGAGGAGACTAAGTTACAAAGTGCACAATGTGAGATAATGCCAATGCCCACGGCTAATAGCCGGCTCAGAGCACTTCCTTCAACATCCCCCCTTGCTCTGCAGTCGATGTCTCCTTCCTTTCCCTTCATGCCCCACCCATTGGACCAGCCTTGGCGTGGTTTGATGGGTAGGTCTAATTTGTGCTTTCACATGCGTTTCCCTTTTCCTCCTGCCTCCAGCTTCTGGCTGTTAACGAGACCAATTGCTGTCCTGAAGCGAGTGAATAACTCTTTGTTCAGCGGTTTAGTCAGACCGTCCGCCACCATCTTGTCGGTCGGGGTGAACTGAAGGTCGATTTCCCCTGAAGCGACTCGTTCGCGAACGTAGTGGTGTTGTACATCAATATGCTTCATTCGTCCGTGGAACTGAGGGTTCTTGGCGGATGCAATTGCCCCTTGGTTGTCGCTGTAGATGATCGTTGACTGGAGTTGTTCGTGGCCGAGATTCTTTAGTAATAGTCGTAACCATACTGCTTCCTTTGCGGCTTGTGATTGACCTACGTATTCGGCTTCACAGGTGGATAGTGCAACGGTTGGTTGGAGTTTCGAACACCAACTAACAACGCCGCTTCCGATGTCGAATACATAACCTGAAGTCGACCGCTTTGTGTCAGTATCTCCTCCATAATCAGCGTCTGTCATGCCAGCTAGTGGAGTAAGATTGCCTGTGAACATGAGTTCAAAGTCGATAGTCCCTCGAAGGTACCGAAGGATCTGCTTCACCGCTTTCCAGTGAGTCTCATTCGGATTAGATGCATAACGACTGACACATGACACTGCATAGGCGATGTCTGGTCTCGTGCCGAGCATTGCATACATCAGGCTGCCGACAGCTCGTTGGTACTGCTTCTTAAAGGTCTCAGAGGATTGGTATCCGTCGTCTGCCTTGCAAAGTTTGTTTCCGGCCTGCATTGGCAGTACCGTTGAATTGCTGTCCCAGAGGCCGTGTCTTCTTATAACCTTCTCAAGGTACCCCCTTTGGCTGAGGTGCATTGTCCGGTTAACACGGTCTCTGCGGATGCGGATGCCAAGGTAGTGCTGGCATTCCCCGAGATCAGTCATCGTGAAGCGTTCGGTTAGCGCTTTCTTCAGAGCGTTGATTTCCAGCATGTCAGGACCAGTGATGAGGAGGTCGTCGACATAGACTGCAATGAAAGTGGAGCCTTTGCAGAACACGCTGATATCGGCGTCAAGGGGCTCGTAGCCCTGTTGCTTCAAGAACGTTGACAGCAGGTTGTACCATATTCGTGGTGACT